>NHYE01001198.1:0-32013 GCA_002938385.1 Gymnopilus dilepis | reverse complement strand
GACATAATTTCAGGGAGATGCAAATGGGTGCTCCTCGGGCATCTCGAGAAAGGTAAAGAAACCGTCGATCCGTCTAGATGTTGAACTAACTTTCGGTTTTCTATCAAGTGACGAAACTTCGACTGAATAGCAGCAAGGTCTGTTCGGCCTCAGATGACAAGACGATTCGTGTCTGGGACATAGAGACAGGCGAATGTCTTCATATTCTCCAATCATCTTCCTCCTCTTCGTTCCTAGATCTGTGTCCTTCATCAACCTATCTCACATCATTGACAAACGAAGCTCTAGAGATCTGGGACATAAATTCAGGTCAACAGACCGCCTATATGGACGCTCCGAAACCGCTAAGCGGACTCGTGGTCAGGAAAACTCTACACGTTGACGACCAGAAGGCAGTCGTTGGATATCAAGTGGACCATGGTGATTATAAATATTCAGGCTTCATGCTCTGGAACACTCAATCTGGAAATCTTTTTGGCAATTATACCCTGAAGGTGGGCAAATGGACACCCTCTGTCTGGGACTTCTATTCCGAGTCTGGGCCTCGCTTTTGCATTGCTCTAGTTCAACGACGTGATGACGCTTACCACCTCGAAGTTTTGGATTTTGGAGTTGACGATGGCATCCACTCTGACAATTCGGGACGACCAAGGAGGCAAGACGAAGAAGACCCATGGCCACTGGAACAGAGTACAAAGTGGCACCGCATGTCGATAGCAGGTTGTGGGATTCTCTACTATGTACTCGTAGCATCTGTTCTGTATTTCTCGTCATAGTTGCCAGACATTTTCTACCAGTCGCGAAATGTATCTTCAATGTGTTTATCTCATCACCTAGAAGTCAGCGAGAAGGCCTGCCTGCAGATATCCTTCATTAGCGTGACTGCTACTAGCTTTCAAGGTCTCCCTGAATGGACAAGATGCCCGATGGCTTTGTAACCACGGATGCATCGAGACACAGAACGAGGTGAGAGGGTGGTTGCAACGGCGGCGGCGGCAGCAGCAGCTGAGGAGGAGCAGGAATGCGGGGACGCGAAGGGAATCTCTGGAGGTGAGAAGGCACGAGAGCTAAGGTCCAGTAGTAGAAGAGAAAACGGAAGCGATGGACTGCCAGGGGCAGAATTCGAAGAGGGTGACGTGGAAGAGAAGAACCGAGGAAGGAAAGAAGGATAAGAGAAGAAGGACGAGGACCACCTGAGCTTCTTCTACTCTAGATCCGTCTCTGCCTTGGATCTGGCTCGGTCGACGAGTTGCGTTGCTGATAGCTCACTGGACCTAATGAATTTGATAGTTGAAACGTCGAGTATATGCAGCTTGACTTGGTCTGGTTGGCGGTACATGAGAAGGGTCGAAGAGGTTTAGAGGCCTGTGGTGGGATGCGATTTGCGTGGATCACCGTGTCGGAAAGGTTGGGAGGTAGCAGCTATGGGCCGAATGGGGCGAGAAGAGGAAAGACCACGTCGAGTTGGAGGTCCACCGAGGTCCGGCTATAGCTACGGCTTGGGCTTAGGCCTCAGCGCCGTATATGCGGCCCGACATGCAAACCCCTCTCCTTTTGTAGTGCGCAGGATTGAAACACGGCTTGAGTGCCGAGCACGACCGAGTTTTCGAAAGACGAAGATCGCAACCCTCGCAAAGCAGAGCCCGAATGCAGGCCACCCACCCAAAGGTCCATCGTTGATCGCGTCGCTGAATGCGAGTGGCCAAAGCCAAAGCGTGAGATGGGTCGAAGATATCCATGGTCGAGCCTGTCGCAGAAGAAGAGAAGAGTCTTGTGTATTGGGCTGTTGCTCAGGCTTTTTCATGGGCTCGGTGGATGCAGCTGGCATTCAATTGAAGTTTTGGACACAACCGCACTATGGCTTCAACTTGAACATTGAACATTGAACATTGAACCTCAGGAGCGGCTGGTCCTGGTCTCGAAAGACGAGACTCGTAGGCTCGCCGCAAAAGCGCTAAAGTCTTGTCTTCAAGAGAGGAAGAAGCCAGATGAGTCAGAGATGTTGAAGTGAAGCCAACACACGACCTCATCAGACCTCATCGCACCCCAACTCGACTTGAGACTCTCCGTCTCATCCTCCTACATCCTCGTAACCTACATAGCAACCGAGCAAACGAACCGTTCTCGTCTCGTTATCGTTATCGTAACGACGTTCAACCTCATCTCCTCCACATGAAATTGCCTCGGGGGTCGAAATGGGTACAGGTGCGTTGTCGACCGCCGCATCACAGCTGCTAGTCGCAAAGCAGCACTCTAGTAGGGAAAAGATGTCGAAGGAAGACGAGGAGTCACTGGCATGGGTGGCGAAGACATGCAGAGAAGCAACGGCTCCGTAGGACGTATGAACTGAATATAAACCGCGCTAGCACGCCCTGCTGCAGTCCCAGCCATAGGTGGGCTACGTCTATACAACGACGGTGTCCAAAATATCGTATGGTTGAACGTTAACTCCTGAACCCAGAGCTCGGAAGGCGCGGCTAACCCATGCAGAGTGAGTGTGAACTAGCTGCAGACGACCTTGACGTGGACCGGAAAGACGGACTCGATGAGAGGCGTGACTATCTGATCTTTGAAAGAGGTCTTCGAGAGCGAAGTGGAGTTGGATTTGAAAAAAGTGGTGCAATGGCAGAGGATAAAGGATGGCATTATTGGCAATCGTTCGATACAGGACAAGCCCTCGCAGCTAGATTTTGGGGATCTCTGTAACATCTCCTGAGTTCCTAGCACGCTATAACCAGGAAGTCAGATGTCGATGATATGTAAGGCTAGAGGCAAAAGACACACCAATGATACGGCACCAAGCATCACACAAACAAGTCAGATTCTACGAGGGACTACATATGACGGTGGAGGGCTTGGGTGTTTTTCAATAAAGATCCCAGCTCCGAATCTGTCGTAAATTTGTTGACTTCTCTATAAACTGTCCTTTGGATTCGGCTCGGATTTTGCTGTTGAGTTTCGACAATGAGTCGACATGATATCGCAAAAGATCCCGGAGTTATGCACGTCAGTAGTCTTGGTCGTTCACGGTCCTTGGTATGTTTGTGGAGAACATTCTCGACGAGGCATGAACTATGGATGACGGTCCGCGACAGGTAAGCGCAAGAGGAGGCCCGAACGAGATACATACATTTTCTCTGCACGTGATCATTTCACGTCTCTGCAACGCCCCTGAGTGCACTGAGCTCGCCAGCCAGCCGCGAGCTGTAGTCCCTCTGCGCATCACAGGAGCGTCAGTCAACGGTCATTATTAATAGCTCGGGAATTGGGGTTTTTTCCGCATGCGTATCACATCTTTCGTCACTCGCGCCAGGCTACTCAGTGGGGGCATAACTTTTGTGAAGTGTTGCTCTTATTCATGGTTCCTCATTTAGCGCCGCTTCGGTACGCACTACGTTTTTAAAGCTCCAGAAGTACACAGAAGCGTACATCCTCACGATTACTCGCTATCTTCTTATCCAACAAGTTCCTCATAGAACGAGTCATCCGGCTCAGCAACCATGAAACTCACTACTCATTTCAGGAGATACTCTCGACACCGGAACACACATGTCGGAATCTAGCACTGGAAAGTTCAAGTCCTCAACAGGAGGCTAATCGTACGAAGGACGCCAAAACGGTTGACGGCCTTGAGATAAGATAAGATTATAGGGCAAATGAGTCATGCCAACCGAGCGTGCGGTTGTCGCGTGTTACCCTCACCTCGAATTTCAACAATCGTTCTGTACATCCAACTTCTGACTCCTTCCTCCCGGGATATTCCACCTCAGTCTCTAGCATTAACGAACTCATGGAAGTGCTCCCAGAGGAAGTGAAGATATACATGGCATCCTTTCTTCGACCTCGAGACCTAGCTCGTCTGGCTCGCGCGTCTCGTTCATTCCTCGACCCTGCGCGATGGAATCTTTACCAGATAGTAGTCCTAAAAAGGCGCCGTAGAACTCTGCAAGACACAGTCGCCTTGATACGCCAAAATCCGACAGTGGCGAAAGCAATACGGTCCATTCATTTTAAGACCGACGACGACTGGGCGAAACAGAGTCCTCTTCCGAATGGCTGGATCGACAGGGACATCTTCCGAGGGATGAGCCAACTGCAGAACATCGCGTTCGACGGACTCCCATGCGCGAATGGACATCTATTCCAAGATCTTATCGCTTCTGTATATTCACACTGCCCAGAGCTGCGCGAAATCACAGCTCTTGACATCCACTGGCCAATTTCTCCCCCCGAAGACAGAGTGGAGTTGAATACCCGGCTTACGGTACCCTTTTCTCTCAAAAGGCTTACATTTAAATCAGACCTCATCTCAGGTTGTCCCTCTCCTATATTTCTATCACCAGTGCTTCGTGCTGATTGCCTTTTAGATATGAAAATGTTCTTGCCTTTGACTTTTCTCACACCAGGCCTTCGTCTTGAATTTCTGGACTTGTCCATTGCACGCAATAGCGATGTTCTTGAAGCATTGAGATGTATGCGCTTCCACAATTTGACGACTTTCAAGATCACAGGGTTTGTCGCAAGGAGCTCTCGCGCTTTGATCAATTTTTTGTCTCTTAATGATTCTATCCAAAACGCGTCCTTCTCGATTTCGGAGACTCCCATCGTGCATGACGCAGGCTCGGAAGCTGGCATCTTACCTAGACTTCAATCTATATCTGGTACTCCTGCTTTTATCTCAGCACTTGCCAGGATATGCAACAGAGTCAAGCATGTTGAGGTTCTCAACCTCGACTCTAGCCTACGATCTCCTGGCTTAGACAAATACCGTGCAATAAGCTCCCTAGTCAGTTCTGTGGGGGGCTTTCCAAACCTCAAGCATCTTTCCACCCCCGGTCTTAGGACAGAAAGTGGACAAAGACAAAGCTTAGCACCTCTGTTTCGCGACTCAAGGGATTTGCGATGGTGGACAGGAGGATTTTCATACCGAGATGCAGGGGCAATAGTAAGTGCATTCATCATCTCGCACTTAGAGTCATCACAAGGGCTTTGACAGGGATACGTCTTGTCGCAACTGGCGCCTTTCTTCCCAGTTTTGAGTCGAGTCGATATCTTTTTCTGGAGTGGTGGTGGTGATCCCCTTCGCTCCGATAAGCGGCACAATTCGATGCTGAAGGTCGTCCAACGGATGCCGTCTCTCAAGAAGATCTATATGGTGGACAACGATTCTCGTGACATGATTCTCTTCACGTATGTAGTCGAATGGGCGTACTCTGGGTTCGATGAAGTGGAATCGGCTGAAGTGTACATGCGTAGAGAGGTAGACGCACCCCGGTTTGTTGCATTGGATGCACTTGATTGGAAACACGACCCCGTTTTGGTTTAGGTACGGTTTTCCATAAAGCGAATAGCGATACTAAATAGAGATTGAACAAGAAATTGACAATGCCTCTGGATACAGGCACCCGATATATCGTACAGGTGCTAAAACCAGCCTGCCTGATACTCACACTACTGGTCAGAAGATCGATAAGCCAGTGTAGGAGGCTGTGCTTATCATTGTCCATGGGCGCCTATTTTCCCCATTGCTCGTCCACCATGTCGTCGCCCTATGCCCACTCACGCTGGGAGGAACAGCAACCACGGCGTTTTTATGTGCAACTGCCTGCTGCTAGCAGAGCAGTCCGCTCCTTCGAGTTCGATTTGCTGTGCAGGCACACACATTGCGCGGTGAATGTAAGAGACGCAATCCATCTGTACTCACTGCCGGACTTTGCTCTCCAAATGACTATTCGCCATCCATCTGGCATCCGACTCGGAGCGCACAACTTCGACATGCGTAATACCGTACTTGCTGCGGCCCTCGTTGATGGAAGCCTGGGTGTCTGGGACCTTTCTGATGGGCGGTGCAGGTCATTAACAAAGACTGCACCAAATTTCGAATTGGAAAATATCTGCATAGCAGTCCCGAGACCTGAGCAAGCTAGGAAGTCGAGTAACTGTCCATCGAACAAGGGGAGTAGCACTCCTGGAAATGAACCGATGTTTGTGTCCTGGACCTATGCCGGAGGTGAATCCAAGTGTCGAATCTGGAGGTTTCCGAGCTACGAAGAGCACGATCTTCCTATCACTGACACTGTAAGTCCTTTTTCATTCCATCATCGCCATTATCTATCGATATTAACATTCTCCCAATGGCTCACTGGCAGATTATGGCCAACCCCAGTCTTCTTGTCCGAGAAATAGATATCGGCACCCGCATTCTGTGCTTTGATACATTTGGCGGCGCAACCACAGCTGGGTTTCAGGATTGCACAATTTGCGTGTGGGACATAGTCTCGGGAAAATGCAAATGGGTGCTCCTCGGGCATTCAAAGCCAGGTGAATATAATCATCGATCCCATGGTGCAGATCCCGAGCTCATTGTTCGCCGTTCCTTTCAAGTGAGAATACTTCGCCTTAATGGCAGCAAGGTCTGTTCGGCCTCAGATGACAACACTGTTCGTGTCTGGGACTTGAAGACGGGCGAATGCCTTCATATTCTCAGAGGTCAGCCGCCCTCGACGATTCTAGCCCTGCGTTTGTCTTCGGTGCATCTCGTATTGTTTCTACCCAATGTCCTGAAGATCTGGGACACAAATTCGGGCATAGAATCCGCCTATCCTGCGTATCTAAAGCCAGAGAAACCTATATATCTACATTCCGACGAGCAGAAGACGATTCTTGGATATGAAGAACATGAAAAGGCAGGCTTCATGCTCTGGAACACTCAATCTGGAAATCTTTTCGGCCATTATACCCTGGCAGTGGACAGAGAGACCATTGTATGCAGATTCTCTTCCGGTCCTCGCGTTTGCGTTGCTCTAGTTGAACGCGTAGTTGATCGTAAAAAGGTTCATTACCTTGAAGTGTGGGATTTTGGAATTGACGACGACGTTCGTCCAAGTGAGCAAGACGAGGAAGAAAACCCAAGGCCGGCGGAACGGGACACAAAATGGGACCGCACGCCGATAGCAGGTTCAGTGGTTCTCTGCTGCGTACTCATCGCATCTCTTCTGTATTCCTCGTTATAGCTGCTAGAAAAACCGTGAAATGTGTCTTCGATGTGTTTGTCTCGCCACCTAGATCTAGTCCTGCTGCAGCTGCGGCTCCTGCTATCTTTCAGGGTCTCCTTGAATGGACGAGAGTCCATGACTCCTTCGTCGTTGGAGGAGCAAATTTGTCGATTATTTTGGTTTTTTTTGATCGAGTAGCTTGTCATTTACTTGAGATCCTCAAGGGAGCCGGCTTAGTGTTAACGACTCAAAATGTAGGACTCTTTATGACATTGAAATCAAGCACGCTGTACGTTTAAAGTTGCCTCCGACAACTACCCCGCAATTACATTACAAGACACCGATATCGTGCCCTGCTCAGTTCTCGCCACTTGCTGCGGTCTTGCAGCAGAGGACTTTGTAGCCCGTCCAGCAGCAGGCACCATCGCCGCAGGAGCCCCGGTCTTCCTCAGTGTAGCCGGCAGGGCAGGAGCCAGCACAGAAGGGGGCCGTGCCGTCCCAGTAGCAGCCGGGAGGCGCAGGGCCGTCCTCTTTCGCCTGGTGGCCGGCGGGGCTGTTGGTCGTGAGGTAGTCGAGTGCGGCAGCGCTCTGGTCGGCGTTGTTGTTGGTGGCGACGGCGGCAACGGCGACGCCGACGAAAGCAGCAGCGAAAGCGAAGAAAGTCTTCATGGTGACCTGGAGACACAGTCAGATGTTAGCTGAGTACCGCCATGCGATGGACACGAAACGGACTGTTTGGGTTGTTGTGGGTTATCTGTAAAGGGTTGTCAATGCGCTGCACATCGCTGAGAGACGAGTAGATCGCTCACCAAGCTCGAGGAATTGCTCTGGGCTGTCGGTTTGGTCTGTTCTCAACTGGTATTTATACGTTTCAAAGACAGCTATTTGTTCGTGCTCGGGGGCACGCATTCATTCGAGAAACCTTCAGAGTCGCACAATCAGTGTGGCGTCCTATGGGGCAAATTCGCGAGTTTCCAAAGAAGCGTTCAACAAGACGTCAGTACCGACTTCTGAAAGATAGTCTGAGGTCTTCTCATTCACCTGACGGCTTCTCCTAGGTGGTCCGACCGAACTTCCTGATCGGAGTCACTGCTTCAGCAGAGCCTTGAGCTATCTTGTGAAGCCTCAAGCTCAAGCCAAGACGTCCCTGAATTTGAGCATCCAATCAGACAAGATCTAGAGATGTTTTCTCGTATCGCAGGCGCTATCACAAGAAGACAGAAAATTCATGGGCCTTCAGGCGGGTGTGGAGGGCAAACATCTTCATGCTTGCTTTTCATCACCTGAACTGACGATGCGGAACCGATGCGGCCAGCCTTTGCTTCTACGCCGTCTCATTACTTTGAGAAGGTCCACGCGGCATGGTCCCTTCAAAATGGAAATCAAATTCGGTTTCACTTCGAGAGAGTGAGTAAAGGGCACACTTACCGGAAGCGGCTAGCACCCTCGAGTTTGTCGAGATCCGAAGTATGTACTAGTATCCCTTTTACGCATCAGTTGCGACTAGAGTGCAGAAGAGAAATCGACTACTTAGTGCGAATCGTGACGACCTTTGCGCGCCCACTGCTCAAGTTAGCTAGGCGCGTGTGCCGAATCTTCCCAACACGTCGAACTGCAAGCTCAACAACAAGGCCCTCCAGAAACTTCCTGCCTTGGCTTCCTAAAGTATGTAGGGGAACAAAGCCGTAGCCTTCACTTAGAGCACTTCCAAGTTCCAACCGGACACCAGGTCCGTCCGAGGGTCTTCAACTGACTCTTACGTCTCAGCGGCGGCATGTATGATGTAAAGCATGCTGGCTAAAGAAAAGAGGTGCTGATCATCGTTTATCTACGCGTTATGCGGGGTACGATGAGAAGCAGCTTCCCCGCATTGCCTCCGTTCTCTGGCAGAGCTCTTGCAGTCTCTGGCGTCGATCGATCCGATCATAATTATCGGTGCTAATTTCCCCCTACTTTATACAGACTTTTGTTATCCGCTGGCGCGACCTCTCAAATCCGACGTCGCCGTTCCAGAAAGACCTCAGTGGTTTAAAGGGACGGGACGGAAGAGGGGATGATTGCGGAGAGGAGGACGAGGAGGCTGAGGAGGAGGCTACGAGTAGCGGAAAAGATTGACAAAAGGGGGTGCAGTGGATGTATGCGCCCGGACGTGCGAGCAGCTTGGTTTCCAGGCAAAGTGCCCGCAGGGCTGGCCACCGCAGGAGACTTGCGCACCGCGGCCTTACTAGTAGGAGTAGGAGTATGTAGAGTAAGATGAGAGTCCGACGTCGAAGAGTCTTTGAGCGTGAGAGGCGGAGTGAGAGTGAGGGTGAGAGTGTGAGTGTGAGCGAGAGTGGGAGTGAGAGTGAGCGACGACGAGCGACGATATGATGGCAGCAATGGTAGGGTGAGCAACAGTAGACCCAGAGGCGGAAGCACTACATAGCACTACTGCCATCACCACTACCAGGGGGAGCACGCGCAAGTGAAGCGGAAGGCGGGAGGTGGGAGGCGGGAGGCTGTCATGTAATAAGGGAAAGGAGGACAAAGATGTGGGTCCGAAGACTACTGCTCGTGGCGAGCGAGGGGAAAGTGTCCTTCGCAATTCGCAATGACCCGACTTCCAACTCCCAACTCCCACCGGGTACCGAAGGACGACATGGTGGACATCCAGCAGCAGCAGCACGACCCCGTCCTCGAGCCGTCCTCGAGATTGAGCTTGGGGGATTGAGAGCCCTCGAGCCGTCCTCGAGGTTGAGCTTGGGGTTGGGCTTGAGACCTTGAGAGCTGAAGGGCTCGTTGGATGGAGGTGGCCACTGCATTGGATTCCGATCCCATAGTTACTCATTTACTGGGGTAGAATTGCCCAACGCCCCAAAAGACGGAGAGGACACCGCCAACAGCCCTAGCTGCTGCTGCCGAGTGCTGAGTGCTGAGTGCTGAGCAGAACGAAGAACGAAGAACGAGGACGGGGTTGACTGATGCTTGACTTCCCAGGTTCGTCGTCGTCGTCGTGGCACTGGCAGCAAATGACTTTGAGGAATGAGGAATGAGGAATGAGGGCGGCGTCTCTTCCGATTCGTTGCAGCGAGCAGCGAGCAGCAGGGCAGGTGCGGCTTCGAGCTTCAAGCTTCGACCTTCGAGTCCCATCCCGAAGCCATCCACGTCCCTGTACATCATGTGCTGAGGAAGCTGAGCCCGAAGGCGCAGCGTTCGCGTTAACGTCCACCCGTCTCCTCTCCCCTCTCCCCTCTCTCCTCTCTGGCAACCTTGCCCATACCCCTCGCCACCCCACGCCGCAACGACCTCACACCGGTTTCAACTTTCCAGCCAGCCTCCTGCGACAGTGGACACCAGCGTCACGCCCTCCTGAGGCCTCTCCCTCGCTCCGTATCTTGACTACAACCAAACGCAGACCCAGGCCCATGCGCACTGGCAGCAAGCTGCGTCCGCTCATGAACAGGTGTCGCGTACGCCACGTCTCCGGACTCCGGAGTCAGCTGAGCTCTCGGAAGAGCCAGTGTTCAGAATCAGTGTTCATGATCATCCGTGCATATATGTAGTCTAGGACGTCCGGTCGCCCAGCACGGCGGAGTCGAGCGTATGAGGGTCCATAGCCAACGGAGGATGGAAAGACGGTTAGAGGGACGGAAGAGGGGGTTCTACGGAGAGGAGGGGGAGGAGGAGGCGGGTTTAGGAGGACGCGATGGTGTGAAACGAGATCTTGAAGCTCGGACCTGAAAAGGTGGAAGGAGGTAGGAGCAAGGCACTTGGCAGAGTACGCCAAGGGCGGAGGAGGCAGAGGAGGTGGGTAGTGGAAAAGAGAAGGCGGGGGAGGGAATAGGTCCTAGCGATAGCGAGTCGACGACTGAGGATTGAGAAGAGGGGGTGTAGTGGATGTATGCGCCCGGACGTGCGAGTAGGATGTTGACAACGACGGCGACAGACTCGCTATGAGATCTAGCAATCCGACTTTCGACTTCGCTGGCCTATCACCGTGACTATTAGAGCGGGAGAGCGAGTGTCATGATCCGGAGAAGGTAGAGAGTAATCTTAGAGGACATATATACCAACACTATTACCAGACGACATGCCATGCATGACACAAGGTGCCGAAAGTAGAGAGGGATGAGTGTAGAGAACGTCAGGATCTTGCTGAGCTGCATGCAACTGATCTGTACCCCCGGAGGCTGGTGATCAATCTTCAATGGGGGAAGAGAACAGATCTTTAGATAGGGTAAGTATGCCTGCTAATGAGACTAAGGCAGCAATCTCTCGTACCTCAGCGGTTCGAACTCTAGATTTCCTCCAAGAAGCCAAGTCAGACGGTCCAGGAGGTCGTTGTTGATCGTGATACGCAGCCTCATCCGTGTCTCAGGCTGGCGGTAGCACGGCGGTCGTGTTCGAGCAAATCATTGCGGGGTAGAGTAGCGATCGATGGAGGGTTGGATGATGACATTTGTGCTGCGATTCTGACTTGGAAGTTGGAGGAAGGTTTAGACGTCGTTGTCAATGTCATTGGCAGGCTCACTGCGATTCGAGCAGGTTCCGATACGCCAATACTCCCACAATCCATCGCCTTTTACCCCGAACCATTCACCCTGGGGCGGATCCGATTTTTCTTCCTTGCTTGGATGCCGCAGGTTCAACTTCCTCCAGAAATCCTAGACTATATCTTTCTGCACCTACGGGACACGTCAGACCTGCCTACCCTTCGAGCATGCTGCGCTGTCAGCAGTTTCTTCCATCAACTTGCCGAGCCGCACTTGTACTATCAACTCACATTGACCAACGGCGACGATCCCAACTCGGAGCTTGAATATGGACCTACAGAGATCCTCAAAGCCTTTTCAGCTCGACCTCACGCTGCTGACCATGTCCGTTTTGTCAAGATCGACCTGGCTAGTCGAGACTATTCAAATCTCCGGGATACGGTTTTGGTCCCTGTTTTACAGCTTTTGCAACGCGTAGAAAGCGTGTCGCTGGAGAACAGGTTGCCGAGGGACGACATTTGGCAGGAGCCTCATCGTTGGGACGACATGAGCGACGAGTTCCATGACGCCTTTCTACGACTCCTCACACTGCCTTCGTTGAGGGGCGTCAGTGTACACGACATCACCGACTTTCCGCTGCAAATCCTTGATGCCGCGTCGTCCCTCGAACATCTGGTGTTAGTCGGCGATTTTAGTTATGAAATCCAGATGCGTGCTCCCTTCCAACATAGGGCTCGTCTGAAATCGTTGAAGATGGGGCATCCCGATATAGCCCTTGCCTACGAATATATTGTTGCTTGGCTACTTGATTCACCAAGTAGCCCCGTCGTTTCGCAGCTTGAAGACTTCAAAGCAGTCATAGCAAATGATACTGATTTGCGCACACTGTCGTTTATTCTCTCTGCTTGTGCGAACTCACTAAAGGTGTTTGAACTGGGCGGCTCTCCTGGAGGTAAGCTCAACTCCGTTTCTCTTATTTCATAGGCTCTAACTGAGTCGTGATCAGTGGTAAATTGCTTCTACAGAATAAGTGAGCCTGGAAGCAGTTCGGTGGTTGATGACGAACAAGTTGACACACTTCAACTCCTGTTCGCCCGGCCCTCCCTGGATATTGAAGTCTTGAAGGAATCACCCCATTCATCCTTCGACGTCAAGAACGTTTCAATGTCCCTTCCATCTTCATTTGCCTTTTCCTCCCTCTCGACCGTCAATCATCTGATTCTCAAATCGTCTATTCACGCCCTCATGTATTCAGAGGAAGATTCAGAGGAAGACACGGCAGGTGAAGCGCTCAAGTATCCACTTCGTTATTGGACACCATTTGAGTGGATGCGACTGATGTTAGATCAATTCAATCCTCCAAATATCCGGCATCCACCTCAGTCCTCTGCCGTGGTGTCAGGATTAGTCCTGGAGCGACTCACCCTGGACATTTTGTTCGAGGTGAACGCATTTGTGTTATCCCAAATCCGGTTCGCTCCACTTGCCTCTGCAATATCCTCTTTTGCCTCGACGGTGCCTCGGAGCACAGTAGAAATGCGAGTCGGACCTGTGGTCGATGGCTATACCCCAGTCATGGACTCTGACCTATATAAAGTAGAGAATAGGAAGAGCAAGCTTGTGGAGGTGCTAGAGAGAGACGAACACTTGGGACCATTGGTAATCAAAGGATTGGTTTGTATTTCGGATATAAATCACTCAGGCCCCGTGTAAATGCTTGCAATGTAGAGCACAATAGAGTAGGAAGAACTACTGCAAGTTATTCTTTGTCAGTATACATAACAGAGGTCATTAAAGGAAATTCATTGCTCGTTGGACTTGAATCAGGGATCAAAAGAAGGAGGAGTCGACGCAGGCGGAACCGTGATATCTCCCCATGGTTGGATTCCATACTCTCCTTCACGCAAGACATCCAGCCAAGCGGAGTCGTCAAACCCTATACTTTGCCACCCCTCGAAGAAATCCGCAGACCACTTCCAAGCCCTAGCACCCTGTGACGGGATCGTCTCAATAGAGCCGCATTGGAGACGGATTTGGAACGTCATGATGAGCCCCGCTTGCACGCCTTTGTTCGTCACGTTCAGTGCGAGGACGAGGTCGTTGGTCGGAATCGGAAGAACGAGCTCGTAAACTTGAGCAAGCTGGACGTTGTCACCGGCTCCGATGAATTGGCCTTGGAAGTACAATTCGTACTCGTCGTCAGCTGCAATGGTGATGGCGACAGACTCGGTGAGTTGCCCCGGAGGAAATGGGATATTGGGCGTAAAGCGAAACGCTCTGGAGCCTACAGGTGCGATATCGAGGGAAGACGTGACTTCAGTCGTCCACAGCCAGCTGGCAAAATGCAGAGAGAGGATGGTGGGATCTGGGCATGGTGCACTACTGACGGGAGTTTGTGCCAATGCACTGCTCGCAAGAAATGCAAGACCCAGAAGCACTGATGCTAAAGAGTGTCTGGAGGTCAATTATTTCCTATAAAGCGTGTTGACGGAGATACAGACCTTGAAGAAACATGTCACCCTCGTGCGCAGAGGAATAGTCAATCACTAATAGTGAGAAGACCCAAAAGGTTCCAATAAGTAGTCCTCACTGGGAGATAATAATCTTATCACCTATTGTCGCCCGCCAGTAAAAGTTAGGCGCATCATTCTTTCCTTGACAAGGCGTCTAGATCAAAGATGTCAAGGGACTGACATGAAGTTGCTTGTAGATCGATCGTCCTGTAAAGTGTGTTTGTCAATCCTCGTTCAGAATACGCTGAGGACGTACCTTGACTCATAAAGTAATGGTACAGCTCAACTTTCTGACCATGTACTGCCCGCGTTTGCAATTTAAAGGCCATTGGATATTGACAGGCTTTCGGTCGATTTTACGTTAGGCATCAGGTACATTTATGCAGAACTGTCAGATCAGCCGAATCTATAGGTATAATTGCGGTACAATCAACATCGCACGTTTGAGGACATTTATCTCAGATACCTTGCCAGCTATCAAGCCTCAGAGGGCGGCTTAACTCGTAGGATTCACTCGCTCCCGAAGCATTTCCCATCTGCGAGGCGATACTCGAGCATGTGTATGCCTGCCTAACGATGTTGAGTGTGAGATAGAACGACAGGATGATTGCCATAAGAGGTCTCTAGAAAAGAGTTCTTCAATTGCAGGCTCTGCAAATCATGACGAGAGTCGGTGACGGAAATGAAGGCGCGGATGAAAGGCTTTGCCAAACATTGACCCACAGTCGCGTCGCGTGAACGCGACGGACGTGTGGCAACCACGTGAGCCATGACCTGTCACTGGCAGTAGCACTAGCAGAGAGTGTGTGCTCCCATCACGTGGACGAATCACGTCCCCTAAGTCGGCGTCGCGCTCCTATTACTAAACAATAAATTCCTAAACCTTCGTCAAGGTCGACCGAGTATACAGCGCTCCTTACTGAGCCGCCTACTCTGCAGAGTGAAGCTGCATCTTACTCTATTTACCAGCAATTCGCTGCGTCTCCCCAGCGATTTGGCGAGCGCTTCGCTAACCAAGTACTCGGTGACAATAGCGTAAATACTCGATGTGTCTGCGAGCGCCAAAGGCCAAGTTTTTCCGTGCACTGAAAATTCTATCGACATTCTACAATGACCTACAATGACCAGCTTCTGGGCCGTTTGTCTCTGGATCTGACTTAAAATTGTCGCGTGTTACTTTTGCTTTTGTTCATCGGTATGGCAGAACCCATTGACAAGAAGCAGCTGGGCCAGCTCTGGCCTCAAAATTAGTCTACATAAACAGGCGCGGTACAACAAATACAAAGAACCCACCTCTCCTCGAATATAAAAGGCGTCCGAACCCACTGCTCATCTCCCCAATTCCAAGCATCTCTTAACTGCTCTGAAATCTGAAATCTCACAATCCCATCGTCCTCCCAACTTCAACCTCAATCGGACGCAACCTAGCGTTCTACAGAATTGACTCGCAATGTCTCCGAGTCTACCCCTCTCAATGATTATGACCTCCCCGCCGGCGAGGCGGACCTCAACGACCAATCACAACATCTCACGCGCAGATCCGCGATCCACCTCCCCAATTTCGACCGACTCTTCATTGTCAGCCAGCAAAAAACAGCTTTGGTCAGGTTGTGGCATCCACAGCCTGATTATATAGAGCCGGAGGCCCACCAAGAACAGGGATACCAAACGACGGCGAAGGACGGCGACTTTTTGCCTCCAACGATCTATGGAGCTCCCCCCATAGGAGACCTATGGAGACCGCGAGTCGTGCAGCTGTTCTGCTTCTACAGGTCTCGACGTTGGACGATCTTACTGTCCGTCTTCTGATCCAGAGATGTCAGATCTTGGAGAGCTTTCTCTCCCGACTCCGTCTGACGTACGGATCCGGATTCGCGAAGGTACGGCACTCGCAGTCTCGCACTCAGGCTGGCACCAACACACACAGAAGATCCGAGGCCTACGCAATTTGCCATTCGGATTCAGAGGTCCGGGGAAGCTCACAAAACCTGGATGAGTGAATCTGCACCCAGCTCAGGCTAGCACTCAAAACCCTGGGTTTCGACAACCCTCTGAATCCTGATGCGCCGGACTCTCACCCTCTGCCTTTCAATCCTGATTTCTCAGCTTTCTCTCCCGACTTCGATCTGACGTACGGAGGAATGGGGCATGCTAATGGGCAAGATTTCGGGGTTTATACTGGCAACTACATGCAATAGTGGTGCCCATTATCGTGGCGATGGTCATGCTTGGGTGTCTAGAGCAGTACTTGGACTGGGGTTCTTTTGAGATGATCACAAACAAAGGCTGATATATGGTACAGAAGTAACTCTCAATTGAAGGCCGGTAGCTTTTTACGTAACTGGGTTTGGGATGGTTCAGGATTCTCGCGCAATTATATGTCATCTTATTCTTTTATTTGATAGGCTATTGATGTCTTCCATATCGTTGAATTTTGGTGTTCTATTTACTCGTAGAAGAAATCAGCAATGACTCGAATACTAACATTCGTCTGACATATCGAATAGATGCATGCCCAAAACTCACACTGGCCATGGGTCGAAGATCGATAAGCTTGCGTGAGAGAGGCTGTGCTTATCATCGTCCACGGGCGCTTATCTCCAAATTCCCTTGTCCTCGTCCACAATGTCGTCCTCGTCCTATGCCCACTCAACCTGTGAAGAGCAGCAACCGCGGCATTTCTCTGTGCCGCTGCCTACCACTGACAGAGGAGACGGCCCCATTGTATTGAAATTGAAGTGCTGGCATACACATTGCGCGGTACATGTGAGAGGTGCCGCAATCTACCTTTACTCGTTGCCAGACTTCGTTCTCCAAAGGATTGTTTGCCATCCTTCTGGGATCCCACCGTACGATTTTTACATGCACAACACTTTACTTGCCGTGGTTTTCTGTGATGGAACAGTCGGTATCTGGGACGTTTCTGAAGCGCGGTGTAGGTCAATAACACGGGTTATGGGCAATGCGGGCATTGAACACATGTTACATATCCGCGTAGTATTCCCAGGACTTGGGCAAGCTGATGCATCGAGTAACTCTCCATCGACCGAGGATGACTGGGCACCTGGAGAAGCACCAATGCTTGTATTATGGATCGACGATTGCGCCAAAGCTAAATGTCGAATCTGGAGGCTGCCACATCTCGAAGAGCAGGATACTCCTACCGATCACACTGTGAGTATGTATTCGCTGCTATCGCCATCGTTTATGGTTATTCAACACTGATATCGGCCTCAGATTATGGCGAAACCCGCCGTTCGCCATAATCTGAGGCCTGTTCGAGAAATAGATACTGGTCTCCGCCTTCGCTGCTATGATACATTTGGCAGCACGACCGCGGCCAGCTTTGCCGATCGCACAATCCGTGTTTGGGATCTAATGTCAGGCAGATGCAAATGGGTGCTCCTAGTTGGTGATCGCATGCCAGGTGAAATAGGTCTTCAATCGACCTGAGTGCCAAACTCACCTTCCGTTTTCTATTAAGCGAGTGCACTTCGTCTGGATAGCAGCAAGCTCTGTTCGATTTTGTTACACGGCGACATCATTCGTGTCTGGGACCTGAGGACAGGCGAATGCCTTCATATTCTCGAATCATCCAGCGTCCTAATCACCTCAGTCTTTCTCAAGACAGATATGTGCAATGCCTTTCTCCTGAGTGTCTGGGGTACCGTGAAGAAGCCAAATATAGGCCACTTTTATCTACAGGTCGACGACCAGAAGACAATCCTTGAATATCAAGACCGCGATTTATATATGGCAGGCTTCGTGCTCTGGAACACTCAATCCGGTGGTCCCCTCGGCCATTACGCCCTGGCGGGGGATATGGGGACCGCCATCCACCGAACCTGTTCTGGGCCTCGCTTTTGCATTGCTCTAGTTGAACGACGTGATTCAGAAGAGGCCTACTATCTCGAAGTGTTGGATTTTGGAGTTGACGATGCCACCCACTCCGACAATCCAAGTCGACCAAGTGGGCAAGACGAAGAAGGCTCAACGCCATTGGATGAAGAAGACTCAACGCCATTGGAACAGGACACAAAGTGGGACCGCATCTGGAAAGCAGGTTGCGGTATTCTCTATTACGTACTCGTCGCATCTGTCTTGTATTTCTCGTCATAGGTGCTGGATATTTTTTTATATGTAAGTAACGGAATTATGTGTCTTCAATGTATTTATCTCGCCACGGAGTCGTCCAATCCAAAAGTCGCTCTTGAACATTTTGTGATCTGAGCAGGCAGGTGATCACTCAACTTGAAGCAACTGAGAAGGCCTGACTCCAGCTATCCTGCTTGGGTGCGTCTACTGCCAGCTTCCAGGAGTCTGCCTGAATGGGCAAGATGTCCGATGGAATTGTGACCACACTCGGCCCTCCAGGCTCAGTTCGCTTGAGGGACTTTTCGGGCTTGACTCCGTATCCCCAATTCATCGACGACGACGACTAACGACAACAGGAAGACGAACGTCGTGGGGTGGATACCCTGAGCGTTCAAGTTGGCAATGGGTATCAGGTACCCAAATAACACAGTCACCACGATCGAGGGAAGAAAAGTGGCAAACGGCGACGAGATGAACGAAGACAAGGGTGCACATAAGGAGACTGGAGAAGTGAGGTCTGAGAGCTGAAGCAGAGAGGGATTGTAGGCTAGAGTAGAATCATGTGTTGAGTGTGTTGTGGATGGGCGGATGGCAGGTCATGTCCGGTCGCAATGGCTGCTAGGGATGATGTCCACAATCTTGCGGGATACTCTATGAGCGGAGGCGACGACAATGGCAGATGCGAGGAGGACAGCCTAGGAGGCCTGCTGACGGAGAACGGAAAGACTTGTCTTCCCTCATGCTTTCTGGGATTGGAGTGGCGGAGGCGATCGATGAGGAAGTGAGGAAGGAGAAACGGACCAAGACTGCTTCAGCCTTCCGACGCGACCCGCTGGCAGCTCAACGTCCGGCCAGTCTCTTCATCGAATTCGTAGCACGGCAAGCAGCAAGTACCGACCCAATTCATGCATCCATTCACCTCTGCGCTGGAGCTGCACGACCCTCTCTGTCCCTGATTCTTCCTTGCCACGTCACATCGCTGCTGCACCACACCGCCAATAGCAATAGCGACACCAATCCAGCTCTATCCCAACATCAGAATTCGTGAGCCAGTAAAAGGGTCCCAGTTCTAAATTGTACCAACGTGCGGTGTCGACGAGCACAATCAACTGTGGCAGACGGAGGGGGGACAAGTACACCTTCCACGGGGTACGGTACACGGGTGAGACGGTTGTGATGATGGCGGCGGAGAGAGACTGCTGTGGACAGTGGAAGATGGGGTCCAAGATTTCTGTCGGTGTCAGCGATCCATCCGCTGCAAGTTGAAGAGCTTGGACGTCCCATGTCCCAGGTTGAGCCACGAGCCACGAGCACGAATAGATATCCGGACTCGGACTCATTGGCCCTCAGCACAGACTGACGTCCCAAGAAAAGGTAGTCAACGTCCAGCACCACCAAGTATCACCAACACCTGGTTGAAGCGGCTTGCGGCACCGATGATGGCGAGGACTGCAGGAACGCCTCCAGTCCTTCATGACTACACCTCCTAGATCCTGCCTATGCCCAAAGGTCGCCTTGGACTCTCAATAAGCCGGAAAATCCCTGGCGTTTCCTGGGGTACCCAGAGCCTACGATTGCCACGAGCCGAGAAGATGAAGCCAACGAGGTTAATGGAGGTGGCGTGGATGAAGGCGAGGGACATTGATGGAGACTGAGAATTGAGAGCCGAAAGCTGGAGCAGAGAAGGAGGGGGGGAAGCTTGCATTCGAAGACTATTGGGCGTTGATTGGGCGAGTCGGGTACGTGGAGGCTGGACCAGCGACCATCGACCATCGACCATCGACCAGCGTGAGCGCATTGAGTGGCTGGGTGACTGCTGAAAACTAATACGACGCACGACGCACGACGGTGACAATGAGGGTGACGGTGCAGAGTGGGAGGTAAGGTACTGATAGACGGTGGGTGCAGTGATGAAGTCATGAAGTGGAAGGAACAAGATACCAGGACCTCGGGCTTCAGCCCTCAGAGACGTGTACACCCAGACCACCTCGAGCTCAATGTTCTGCCCCAAACCCAATTTGTCTCCCAAGTCCTCAGTGCAGGTGCCGGTGCCGGTGCAGGTGCGCTCCCTCCACGAGCGCACACAAAGCCACCGCGTCACCCGACATGGCATCGAATGCAGGCTACACCGACAGGTTGACGTTGAGGATGGGTGGATATCAAGTCATGTTTATCCGACGATGGATCGATAGCAGACAGCGCTTGTTCGAGCACGGGTCAGTGATAGCCACCCAGTCCTGCTCCCTCGTGCGACGTGGCTGCTGACTCCAAGGGCGGGGTGGCAGGGGACGGACAATGTGCGGCGGGGCGGGGCGGGAGTCAAGTCAGTCCAGAGCCGCAGCGCAGCCGAGTGCCGCGTGGAGGGGGGCAGTGACGCCAGCTGGGAAGAGCGGGAGAGAGAGGGAGAGGATGCTGGCGGAGGAGGAGGAGGAGGGGGAAGAAAGACGCGACTGACAGTGATGTCTTTTTGAACGGTAGTGATGGTAGTCAGTGACAGTGGCAGATGAGGCTGAGGCTGAGGCTGATGCAGAAGAGAGGAAGGACGAGCTGGACGATCTGGATGTCCTCGTATGCAGTGGCAAAATCGCTTCTTCAACTCTCGTCGGAGCGAGCAGCAGGTGCAGCCTCTTCACGCCCGTTGTCCGAGCGAGGCGAGGGTTAACCAGAAGGGTCACCCCGGCCGTCTTCACCTCCGTCCTTCCTGTGATACTGCTGCGTTACGCTGTCCTATGCCCCAGGGTTCACGACGTGCCCCACCCCTCACACCGTCGCAGTGGTCGACACCGCTGCTTCCATCTCCGATCTTCGATGGCAGAGCCATACCATCGCCGGCAGCGGACGGTGGAGGCGGTTGACGAAGGGACCGTGGAAGGAGGAGCGAGCCCCGAGAGGAAGGAGTACTGGTGGCATTGCACATGAACGGCACGAACGACCTCGACCTGAATCTTGACCTTGACCTTGCTCACAACCAGCTCAGGAGGGGGAGGGGGGACGCCTCCTGCATTTTCCACCGAGCACCTCCAAGACCGGGATCCAACCCAGATGCAGCATTGCATACACAACTCTACACACCCCGCGCATCGCATGCACGAGAGACGAGGACCATGGGCGCGGGCCAGCAGCACCGGAAGGGACTGGAGGGACTGGAGGGACTGGGTGTTATAGCTGGCTGCTGAGGAGGAGGATGGCAATAAAGGATTGGCGATTGAGGGCGAGTCATTGCTACCAGTAGAGTTGGCCAGCGCATATACACAATAGGGAGGTCCTCCACCACCAGTCATCGCGTGGAGGGTATGAGCTGAGATCGAATAGACGACACGGCGTGCTGGGAGACTGAGGTATATATATTGAGGGAGCGGCGAAGCACGACGACCACATGCGGTACGTGGAAGCGGTACGAGCCAGGGCCACAGTCGGAGGTGCTTGAGGAGGTGGCGCGCGTACATGAGGGTGAGGGTATCCATGAAGGTAATGAACGCCGAGGACCATTGCCAGATCGACGCTATTACTCTGACACTGCAGTGGACGTGGGGGTCCTGGAGGAAGGGAAGGAGGGTAGCCCAAACGAGTGTGGCGTCATCAATCTCCTCGGAGCCGGACCTCCTGCCCAACGTCAACGCGTCAACGTCCACTGCCAATGCCAATGTCAACGTCACGCCCAACGTGCACGCTCTCTCTCCATCGCACATCACACCCACTGCCAGCCGGAAGGACAAGGACACCCCCAACTCCAGCTCCCGAGTCCATACCCATTGCCGACGCACAGCAACATGGACGACCGACGACACCAGATACACGTACATGACGATATCGGCGGGACGACTCCCTGTCCAGGGTCCTCTTCTCATCCCGTCTTCATCTGCCTCTCCGTCTCCGTCTGGAGTCTGCTCCTTGACCCCAAGAGTGAAGCTAAGATACTCTAGCACCGTCGAAGCCAATGACGATGATATAGTTCCTCTCCTTCCTCATCCAACATCTCCTCCACAGTGCCCACCCTCATTCCTCATTCCGCTGGGCTCAGGGCCAAAGCCCCAACCTCGACACAAAGTCAAGGGACAATCCAGGAAGCAGCACCCGACACGACACCATGCCAAAGCGGAGCCTGGACGTTGTACACTTCCACTACCGACGGGGCTGGGCGTAAGGAAAGACGACGAGGAGCGAGGACCAGGACGAGGAAGCAGGGAGCGGGCGAGCACGTCAACAACGCTGTGCGGTAGCTTGCCAGCTGGTTGACTGCAGGGAAGACGCCGAGGTCGAGAGGTTTGCGGCGGGACGCGATCGCAGTCATTGGTCGTATTGCCAGAGGCTTCATGTATGCGCCTGGAGCATGTATGTGGGCATCTCTTGGATTGTGCCGTCTTCCTCTCCCTCTGTCGTCTTTCCCCCTCCTCTTGCTCCTCTTGCTCCTCTTGCTCCACCTCCTGCCCCTCCACAATCCTGCCCTCAGTCCGCCTCCGCCTCCAGAACACCAAAACGCAGACATCAGGACACCACCCAGTGACCCACCACCGCCAGTGCCGCAAGCAGCACCCCAACCTTCCAAGTTCCATCCGTCCACACCCCTCGAGAGAGTATTAGCAGGCGGAACGAACGAACGAACGAACGCGTCCTCCCTCTCCCCTCTCCTTCTCTTCAAATTCCTCCCCCACCCCCTGTCCACAGCGACCCTCGACTCCGACCCCGCAACTCCGAGCTCAACACACTGTCAGGGAGATAGAGTAGAGGTTCGTCGACACCGCACACGCAACACGCGACATGCGAGAGGAGACGCGCAGAGTATCTTGGTCTGGACGTTCCCTGCAACGATTCGACACCAGAACGTCTAGGGTGACACCACCGCGTCGCATACGAGCAGGGTACCCCCTATACTGTAGCTAGCCCAAGCGGCCATGCCGTCCTTCTCTTATTGAAGCTTGAGCCCTTCTAGGGCTTGTCCTCTCGTCTCCCATCCGGCCGAGTCCCTCCTTGACACTTGTTGGCGTTCCCATCCCATAGCACGTCCATGTCAGGTATCCCCTCTCAGGTATCCCCCGACCAAGACGCGGCACCCCGGAGGACGTCGATGACCGCTACCACGACCACGACCACAACCACCGCAGCACGCAAGCGAGCAGGCAAGGAAGCAGCAACAACAACACCCACACTCCCCCCCTCCATCCATTGCCTAACAAACGAGTCATGACATAATGGGAGGGAGCAAGGAGAGGAGGGAGGGAGAGGGAGGAGGGAGGAGACGCCTAGTCCCTTCGTCTGGATCTCCATCGTCTGGATCTCCCGCCCCTCATGTCGGAGAAACGGGGAAGGAGGCTTTGCGCTGTGCTCCGTGGGTAACGTCGGTACATACTACAAGGTGGAGGGCGAGGGCGAAAGGGATGAAAAGCCTCGATTGTCAGGAGAGATGAAGGCTGAAGGATGATTGAAGGACGTCTTTTGAACAGATGGCAAGTTTCGGGCTTCAAGCTTCAAGCTTCAAGGACGGAGGAGAGGTGTCGCCTTTACTTTCGCCAGTGAAAGGTGCGAGGGCGTGCGAAGTGAGGACTTGTCGTTATGTGGCTGCATTTCAGGGTGTGCAGGGTGGGCGTTGGGGATGAAGAGGTGGATGGAGGGAAAGAAGGGACTGGATTTGGGTGTAGCTTCTTCTAGGCACTGTCTTGGTGTATTTGATGGACGTATACAGCTAATGAATGTGAGCTCCCTTCGGAAGCTCAATACTGAATGTACTGGTGTGCCGAGTTCCAACGCGTAGGATGAGCTGAGCTTGACGCCTGAAAAGCGTCTAGGCCCAATGTCCTCGAACTTCAAAAGGTAGGTGAAGTTGCAGGTGAAGTTGCGGAAAGATTGAACCGGAGCCGACATCCAACCCCAACCCAACCAACACGCCCGACGGCGTCCACCTTGCCCCGAAGCCACCCAACTTCCAAAGTCAACTCCTCTCTTCCCAATCAAGATGCTCCCTTCTCATCCTGAATCCTTCATCACGCCAGACGCCAAGCAGCAGCGCACCACCACGCCCAACGCCGTCGACCAGCCGCAATCATCCAGCCGTAGGCAGGAAGCCACGCAGGCAGGAAGGAAGCATGCTGACACTCCTCGCTCGCTGTCCCAGTCGCTGTCGTTGTACATGTTGCGTAGACCTTCTTTTGCTGAATCTGCCGCGCGAACGCATTGCCTCCTTCTGCGGGGTGCCAAGGCCCACCATCAGCGTCGGTGTGAGGTGCTCATGGGAATGACAATGCCGACTGTTTAGAGCTTTGAAGGCACTGGGCCCCGGTCCCCGGTGGATGGAGTGGAAGAGGTGGGGGCAGTGTTTACTGCTGATGGGCGTTGGTACGATGAGAGAGGGGGAGGGAGGGAGGGAGGGAAGAGTAGGCACTGTGCTGGTGGTTTTTCGGATGGGCGTGAGGTCCAGCAGTTCGAAAGGAGGGAGATCGCGGACTTGAAGGAAAGGAAGGCGGGCGTATATGATGGGAGGCGGGTGCAAGAGTCAAGATTCTCCAGATCCCAATTTGAAAGGAGCAAGCGTCGCCTCGGATGGTGATAGAGCTATGTCTTGAAGCCCCAAGCTTCAAGCACCTGGTGGATGAGCGATGATAGAGTACTTAGGTCCGCACTCGTATGTATACTCCAAGTACGCCCATTCCACAGTCAGCTCAAGGACATGTTTGGCAGCTTGAGCACGAGAGCGAGACGGGCGTTCCTACCCATGGCTTCATTTCTGGCTCGGCTGTTTGTGTGAGAGGTACGATGTGCGCCTTTGGAACTTGGATTGGTATGGAAGGGAACAGAAATGAGCTGGAGGGGTGAGCGCTCCGATGGCGATGATAGCGGGGGATAGGACGCCGATTGATCTTGTGACACAGGACAGAGTGGGGAAGTCAAGGCGTCTGCGTGCAGCTCCAGCTGAAGTTGAGGTGAGGAGGATGACGGAGTTTGGACACTCTTGGGTGGGCAAGGGAAATGGGCCGAGGAGAGAGTGCTCCGATGGCGATGATAGTGGAGGATACCATGTCGACCGGGGGTCTGAAGGCGGACAGAGTGGGCGAGTCTAGGAGCCCACGTCCAGCTCAAGTTGAACGATGGGGTGAGAAGGATGACGGGGTGCGGACGGAGGCTCTTGATTGCAATTGCAGGAATGCACGAGGAGGTCGGAGTCGATAGACGGAATGGGAGTATGTGCATCCACAGGCGAATTCGCCCCGTTATTACTCTCTCTTCTTCTTCCGCGGGTTATTCCAACCGATATTGCGGCTTGGTACCGTCCGTAGAAGTAAGTGTTCTGGTGTCGGCTGAAAGAAAGAAGTAGCTAGGGAATGAAGCTGAAGAGCAGCATGGAGAGGAGGGGAATCTGCTTACCCTTATGTCCATCTAGAGTACGCTGCATCTGAGTGGTGGGAGTGGTCAAAGCAAGGGTGTTCTCTCCTCGCAACCAGACGACAGCTTCCACTATGCAGATCCTATGCGTCTTCTTAAAGTCTTCCCAAAGTCAGGCGGCGACGGAGCATGTTGAGCACAAGATATCGCTTGAGCAACAACAATGATCGTGAGTTCGAGATGGAGACCATTGCTGACCTGGACCCAGGGCGTATGGCGTCGGAGAGATGGAGAGATGGGTTGAAATGGCGGGGTAGGAAGAGGAAGACGACCAGTGGGAATTGCCTCTGTATGATGTAGTGCTGGGAGGATGTAGTGCTGGTTGGTTATGTAGACGCCACTGGAAATGAAGGCCAAATTTGAAGCTGAAGCTTTGAAGGAAGATTGGAGTTGGTGGGTATTTGGGACTTGGGGGTCGGGGTTCAGAGTGCCTGCAGAATGATTTCCTCTCTTGGCTTAGCTTCAACCTCTCCTGCCACTCAACCATGCCAGCCAATTGCGAGGGAGTTCGATGGCCTTCTTCGAGTTTGGATAACGCGCAACGGAAGCATAGGATACTGATGAGGAGAAATGCATGTCAGTTCTCAAAGAAGACGCGTATGACACGGGTCGACATACCGAATCAGAACAGAGGACACAAATGTAAGGATCATCCATCGCCATCATCCTGATGGCCTATCCCTCGACGATATGAGCTTGGTTCGCTCGTCCCGATTCTTGCTAGCTTAATGGTAGATGTGTGCTGGTGTGCGCCAAGTCAGTCGATTGCGAAGGCTCGAGGAGTAGTTTGGTGAACGCTGGGTGAATGAAAATACCGTCCAGTATTCTCACCCTTCACCGCTTGAATAAGAAAACAAGACGTTGGGACAGAAAATCGAGAGGGTGTAGATGGTCGTTCGAAAACACAGTGATGAGTTGGGGGGGAGTAGAAATTTCCCAACACGTGATGCCGTACGCGTTCTCCCTGGACACGCCGACTGTTGCCGAGCTTGAATGAGTCAGCTGTCGACGAAAGTTGAAACAGCCGCATCCTTACCTCTCACCAATGCCAATGCCACCAACGAAACGAAAACGCCCTTCCGGTATAAGTGGCGTAGAACTATCAAACGCCCTGGATGCACTCAAGAACCTGGCTGCTAAAGTTCGCCTTGGGTTGAATACGAAGACGCATGCGCAGCAGGAACCGGAGTTGGAGTTGGATGATGAGAAGGATGAACGGGCGGAAGGCACGGATCTTTCACAGATCGAAAAACTGACGGCAGTCCTACAAGCAAGGGTTTACGACCCACATGTATGTAAAATCGACATTCTGGTTGCATCTGACTGACTCAGTCTTATTCTCTAGGGGATGACCGGAGATCTTCTTGACGACTTGAACGTCCAATTGAGTGGCATACTCAGACTGAAGGTCGATGCTGTCGACTCTGCGGCCTTGAGTGACGCCCTCGGAAGCGACCAGCTCTGGTCCGCAACCACGCTCCTGACCCACCTTGAGTTTCTTGAAAATCTCGTTCCGTCTCGTGTTTGTCTCGATTTTTTTATTGCTTGATACGCTATCTATAAGCTCACTGTATTTCCCTCCAGAACAGTCCGCCGGACGTCTACGAATAAACGCGTTTTTATACCGGGTGTCTACCATGATTCCGAATCACCTGAAGATGGCTCTAGATGTCGAACCAGCTGTTCCCGCTCCTACCGTATCGGACAGCAGCCTGCACGCAGTGTCGGGGTCAATCGATTTCACGGTCGCAGTGATGGACCCGGCGAAGCTGGGTGCGTTCTCCTTCTCTTCCATGTAGCTATAGCCTTGTTCTGAGTTTTCCGCAGCTCTTTTCCTAGAGCACCCTGTCTTGCGGCCTGACAGTGAGTCAGTGACGATGCAGTGTTGTTTGTCTCGGAAGCCAAAGATGAAAACATCAGCCTTCGGAAGCACATTCCCCAGGTAATTGCGGCGATGCTCGTGCGCGCCAGGCATTCGAGGTACAGTGGTATCTCTTTCAAGCATACCCTCATGCGTCTCCTGCTCATTTTTAGGAAGACGATTGTGAGGGGCGTCGTCACTGATGGACTAAAGTGGACATTCCTCATCCTTACCCTGCATGACGACGACGGAACCGCGACTTATGTTCAATCTGAAGAGATCAGCATCAGTGGGGGTTTTACGAGTCATCCCTCAAAAGCAGGGGCCTCCTTGGTTTCTGCCATCCTTGCTCATTGGGTACGCCGAGTGGCTCTTCGACTCACAGAGTTGGACTAATTGTCGATTGCCAGATTCTCCATAGTCACCAGCCATTGGACGAAACCACCGATTTCTTTGAGTTGTTGTAATTTTTGCCCGTGAATTGTTGTTCAACTCTAGTCAAGATCTGTCAGTAGTCGGGTGTCACAGAACGCCACCTTGATGGCCAGTGGTTTTTGAAAGCGTACTATCAACTGGCGCAATGTATCAAAACAAAGACAGAAATCGACCTGAATGCTTGCTGACCATTTGGATCCCTTGTAGACTCAAACTGACTCGAATCGTCAGGGACGTAAATGGATAGCGGGACTCTAGCTGTGCGACCGACCCGGAAATTCTTTCACGCCTGATTCAGCCACTAACTTACAAGCAGTGTTCAGAAAGCCTGCATGTGCACCTCGTGAAACTGTCGAGTGGCGATTCCGAATGGCTGACATTTGGATTTTGATTGGCCACGCCTTCAAGCTCTTGCAACGCGACTGACTATTTTTAGTACACTGATATGATCACGATAATGGGCGCTTATCTGATTCTTTATCCATCTCTTCTTCGTCCATGATGCCACCATCGTTGGAGGAACGTGCTCCCAACCGCTTCTCGGTCAAACTGCCTGCTGGCAGCACCACTGACCGATTACGGTCCGAAATCGCATTGACAGAAGCTTACTGCGTCGTACATCTATCAAACGGCTTCTGTGTCTATTCACGACCCGATTTCACTCTCAAATGGTCTATTGACCATCCCACCGGCGACGCGGCGTATGCTTTCGATGTGGAAGACAATGTACTTGCTGCTAGATACCTGGATTGTACCATTCATATCTGGGACCTTCTAGACGGGACGTGCAAAGCGGTTGTACGGGATGAAGCAGCAGGCAGCGCTCCCAGGGCCGATCACCGTTTCGCAGGATTCATCAGACCTTGGACGCTAAAAATGAAGAACAACGATATTGCGACAGAGGGCGGAATACCCTACTATCCAATGATGGTGACATGGGCAGTGCCCTTAGACTTTGACGATAATGGTGATGAGGATTGTCTTCGAATCTGGGGACTACCGCGTGGTAGAAGCTCGACCTCGGTAAGTAGACACTTCTGTGCTACCGGTAACATCAGGTGCCTTGAGCTTTCCTTCTTTGTGCAGAACAATTTACAGGATTTTTGCATCCTTCGCGAAATCAATACCAAGGGTAGTAAATGCAAGAGCTTCAGAGTATACGGCAGACTAGCAGCAGCGGCGTGTAGGGACTGGACAATCCGTGTGTGGGATATCATCTCAGGTGACTGCAAACTGGTATTGATAGGCCATGACTGGGGTGATTGATCTTCCTGATGCTCGCGATCTTGTTCACTAACTGACCATGATTATTTCACGCACAGTGGAGCGCGTTTTCATTACTGCGGAAAGAATATACTCGGTATCTCTTGTAGCCCTTCGCATTTGGGACGCACATTCCGGGAAATGTCTTAGGATCATCGGTCCCTATCGTAACCTGAGCCTTAGAGGAGGTATCCATTCACAATACTTCGTTTGTTCATTAGGCGAAAATTTCTGCGTTTTCGACAGACGCTCAGGCAAACTAGTATCTGAATTCAACAACCGCTTTGGCGAAAGGAGGACATATTTACTTTTCTACATTGATGACAACAAGATGATTCTCCGGGCTTGCCAAGATACGAGGTTGGGCGCCGAAAACTCTGCAATACCAATGGAAGTAAATTTCAAGGTTTTGGAAACCAAGTCAAGCAAGGTGCTTGGCAACTATTCCATCGAAGATGCTGAAGAGAACTGGCCAATATACACGTGCTCAGGTCCAGAGACCCGTGTATCTCTAGTCCAACGGGAAGCTACTAGCTTCCTCGATTTGTGGGACTTCAATGATGTATCATATAATGGCGGTCAGGAAACCCGAGATCAACTAGCTCAAAGGCAGTTGGACAGCTCAGTTACGGAAGAAAGCCGCAGTACCCCGAAAGAGGGCAACGCGAGGGTAATACAGATCTCGGTCATAGTCTCCGGAATTGTCTATTGCTTACTTATTGCTTCTGTATCATATTTCTCTTGAATTTATGTTCAAATGACAAATGCGTTCTCCATACCCATGATTATGAGTTTCATCCCACCAGCTACATGTTGCTCATGTACTCGTAGATCCCTCACTACGACCTCATCCAAATCCCATGCTGACATTGCATCTTCATACAGCCAAGTCCAAACGCCGATCGCCAAATGTATTCCATCCCACCCCGACTCGTGGAGACCTTGTGGCCGGGCAAGGAGACTTGTCGATTGATTTCTAGGTGAGAAAGGGTGCATTCGAGGGAGGGGCCGCGTCATGGGCTTGTTATGTTCACCTCCGAGTACTGTATGTAGCACAAAATGAGATAGATAACCTATTATGACTTACATAGTAGCCAGATACCAAGACTTGAAATAGCTATCCGCCGCCAGCCAGTGACCGACAAGACATGTAATCGCTACGATGGCCTACATTTTTATTTGCGAAAATTATGAGTGGATTGGTGTTCCCCCAAAGTTTACTTGTAAGTGTCCCCTAAGTCCGAATTAAAGGTTTGAACCCTGCTGAAGCCCGCTGGTGGAGCCAAAGATTGGTGGTATAAGATCCCATGGGAGCGATTCTGGAGAGTGAGAATAATATCGGAACTCAGTGAGGCTCGGTAATAGTTTCTGCGAGCAATTTCTGGCACTGTTGCTTCGAGACGCAGTCACAGATGCCTTGGCAAAGGCGCTAAAATGAGTCTTCGTACAGAAGTCATGGAGGGGATCAATGGTCAGCTTTTTGAGCGACGCAGTGCTTCTGAGAAATTGAACGAAGTCATCTGCAACAAGTGCAGTCTCGGCGATATCAAGGGCCTGCAACGGACAAGAAGATCACCCAAGATCAATCTATTGTCTGAGAAATCGAGGAAAGAACGCATAGTATTACACTTGGTCAGCAACTACACGCTTGTGAGACCACGCCGAAGACAGAGTCACGGCATTCACAGTATATAAGCTACTACCTAGATCATGTNATAGGTCTCGAACTGGGATCAAGTGACCGCTGAGGGTCAGACACCCCAATTCGAGCTATAGACGCACGCGCGCTGAGGCGCGTACTGAACACGAGGCAAATGCATCGTCAGCAGCCCTCTTGGCGCCCATCATTGGACTAGTGTAAATATCGCCATATTTAAACACGACCAATGAGGACTCAGGCTTGAGATCAGACATCTGCAAGAATAGGTGGCGGAGCGCTAGGCGACGCAAGGCCGACCAGGCGCCCCTGAAAATGATCACATTGTACAAATAAGAAGGGGGCGTTAGGCGACGCAAGATCGACCAAGACGCCCCACGGAAACATTACATGCGGAAACATTACATGCAGTTTCGAGAGGTATGGCTATTGTACCGAGTTTCCATCATAAGCGCGCACATGACATATGCTGCAAACTTTTGCCGTGTGAGTGTGGCGGAGAGTTGAGGCTGCGCTCAGGTGCTATTCGGGACTCTCACGGGAAAAGTGAAGGCGGTGTCGTCGAGATACGCTGTAATGTTGTATGCCTGTAGATTAGGCCCATATCCGGTTTGGACAAGGTCCTCGTCGCGGTTAATCCTTGTCAGCAGTGCCTCCCGCTTCCATGGTACCGTCTCCTCAGTGAGTAACGTTCTTAGCCATAAGAAGTGTGTGAGCAACGCCCAGTATGGGAGTGGTTCGGTGCGTGGGTGTGGAATACCAGCAACATATTGGATGAGGTTGGGAGGCATACCGGCGTCGTAACCATGTGGTCTGGTGGAGGGCAAGGCATAGATATTTGAAGGCACTGTGCACAGTGTGCCAATCGTTGTCGAGGCGTTCGAGGAGCGGAGTATCATGATTGTGTGATTTAGGCGTTGGACAATATTGCTGTGCGGGATGTTTCTGTTTGTCCGAGAGACCAGGCCCAGAAGAAGGTCATTTGCAATGATGAATTGTATGCATTCCACGGACATCGTGTGAGCTCGGTGTGGGTGGGTGGGTTGAGCGATAATAAGGGCGTGTTGAGGGCGCAAGACGATGCAGGGGGACTGTCTCGAGTGCTGAGACCTGAGACGCGAAGGAGAGTGTTCATATAGGTCTCGAACTGGGATCAAGTGACCGCTGAGGGTCAGACACCCCAATTCGAGCTATAGACGCACGCGCGCTGAGGCGCGTACTGAACACGAGGCAAATGCATCGTCAGCAGCCCTCTTGGCGCCCATCATTGGACTAGTGTAAATATCGCCATATTTAAACACGACCAATGAGGACTCAGGCTTGAGATCAGACATCTGCAAGAATAGGT
>NHYE01001194.1:1301-27667 GCA_002938385.1 Gymnopilus dilepis | reverse complement strand
ATATCCAAAAACAAAAAGCCCGTAAAATGTTAATCCAGCTGTCCCAGCCTGGGTTCTCCCGCCGCAGCCTTCTGTTTATAGGTCGAAGACAGAGCTATTTGGGGAGTGATATCCATCCGAGGTGTCCGTGTGCATAAACATGCGCATTGTCGTAGGCTGTACCCGAAGGACAGCGCCTTGTACGCGTATAATTGGCGCTCTGCGTTCCCAGCTCAGAAGGCTTCAAGGAAGGTCTGCCCTCGTCGGAGAACTTTGACAGGGCTATGTTCTAATTCACATAGTACACACTGGCGTCACTTTGGCGGCAGCTGATGGCCCATCACGTTCAAGGAGCCAGAAACATGAGGGTCCTGGTGTAAGAACAGGCCCTTTTCGGATCCCACATTCAATTCTTTCTGGAGCTCTCAGTCTCCACGTCCCGATGAGGACATATTTTTGACCGCTCTGCCCTGGTGACCTAAACCCTCTCTGAAACTTTTACTACCTTGACCAGTGACCGCCACTCGCTCTCTTCCCTCCACCCGTCGCTCTGCCGGCAGAACGGAAAGTGCGCCCCGCGCCCATATCGTAACGCAAGACAGAGTTTCTAACGCAACGCAACGCTCCTTGGACCACCTCCACCTCCACCTCCACCTTCATCTCCCCTCCCTTCCTTTTTGCACGGGCCATGCCGACTGTGAGCATCACCATTGAGGACACCGCGCCTGTCCTCGTCTATTCTGTCAGCAATTCTGGCAGCAATGACTGGGTCGTTGGGAGTTCGAAGAATGATACGTCTACGGAGCTGTGAGTCTCGCCCCTATCTCTATTCTCGCGGTCGCGACTCATCAACGTGCAACCATGTCCTGGAACACAGATACTCCCAGAGCAGCTTTATGGTCACTCAGCTCCCCAATGCGAACGTGTCATTCACTTTCTACGGGACTGGAGTGCAGATATACGGCGCGAAGAGATCAAACCATGGGAACTACCAGATCAAAATCGACCAGACGGTGTATTCCCCCGTCAGCGGTAATGCTGCTGACCCCGGGACGTTCCAGACGGCGCTGTTCTCTGCGCCTTCGTTGAATTTGGGAGTTCATACAGTGACGATGACGAATTTGGGAGGAACGACTCAGGGATCGAATTTCTTGGACATTGACTTCGTGCGTGCACCCTTCGTTATCTCGTCTGCGAGAAGGCTGATGAACCCTTCAATTCTCTCTAGCTCACGTATCAGACACCAGTAGGTTCATCAGACGAAACGCTTCAAGCTTTAACATGCCAAGATTCCGACCCTTCATTTCAATACTCGCCATCCTCAGCATGGAATCCCAGTCCACCCAACGTCGGAATGTTTTCCGGTGGCTCGGGGCATATCACAACAACACCAGAGGCCTATGTCGAGTACACATTCACAGTGAGTTGCCACCGCACAATTGTCTTCAACTGCTTTGTTCACGTTTCATAGGGCAAGTTCTGCTTGGACCACTGCAATGCCCGATATACGTAACTAACAACAACATTTTCCAGGTCCAGCTGTAGCCCTCTTCGGTCCCGTAGGCCCAAACTACGCATCATACTCGGTTGAGCTAGACGGGGGATCCGCACAAAATTTCACAGCCAACAAGGCGTTCTACCGTCCTCAGCAGATGCTCTTCCAAGCAGGGAATCTAGGGAACAAGCAGCACACTCTCCGGGTGACATCGCAGGCGGGAACCAACAACCTGACGTTGGGGATTGATTTTGCCCAGATTTTCACGACGGGGTCGTTGCAGGGTTCCGTAGAGTCGTCATCATCCAGGTGCCTTAATTTGCTTTTTGGTCTTTCCGTTCATTCATTTCATTCCCCTGCTTGGCATTTTCTGATCTCATTCTACATTTTCCTTGTATTCTAGTTCTCACTCGCTGTCTGGCGGCGCCATTGCCGGCATCATCCTGGGCTCCCTCATCTCATGTCTACTCGCCACCATCCTCTTCCTCATTCTCCGACGAAACCAATCTTACCCACCGAAAGTTGGGAAGTTCTTCCGCCTCAAAGGGAGATCTGATAAAGTGCCTGGATTTGTTGCTGAGGCCTTTGAATATCGACCTCTGGAGGGCACCGAGACAATAATTTCTTCGAATGCGGGAACAAGGGGACATATGAGCAATCAGCCTTCGCAATCGACGTTGAATACGATTTATTTGAATACACCGACGCCCCCTTCGACGGGTTTAGGTTCAACTACTGGTGGGACGTATGCTAGTACAACCAACCATGACTTGAACAGCGTGGAACCGCTTGATCCTCATGTATGTAATTCTTTTTCCTGTCGAACCAAGTTACCTCACCTCGTCTTGCCTGATTAATCACGATACTGATTGTGATTCTTCTGAATATAGAGCCAAGTCGTCGTCATGCCCCCCTTTACAGCAGATGGGAAGTATCGCCCCGATCTTTCAAGTTCTGCGCCTCAGCTCTTGCCACCGCCCAGAAGAAACGGGAATGGGACACCGCAAGTACGAGTCCAAGAGCCAGGGCAGACTGCTGCTCTGCCTGTTGGCATACTCCGGGATAACCGAAGCCAGGTCGATCTTCGTTCTGCAGCATCGCCGTCGCCGTCACCTTTCATTCAACCACAGGTTCAGGCTCAGACTCAGATGCAGGCAACTCAAAATCAGACTACTGGACAGCCTGTGCTCACTGGGACGGGGACCTCGGGACATGATCGACAACAGCAGGCAGTGCTGGCGCCTGTGCGGAGAGGTGGTGTAGGGCAGACTGCGCCGGTCCCGGTTGCACCTGTACCTGCAGCAGCACCCCAGATCCAGCAGCCTGCACCTGGGCTGGTGGCGAGGCATAGTTCTGGTGCTGGGAGCTTGGACTTCAATCTGAGTCCGAGCTTGTTGACGATGCCGCCGCCTGAATATCAAAGGGATCCTTCATGATGGATGATGAATGATAAACGATAGACAATGACGGATGTGATGTTTATTGGACACTCCTGCTCCTGCTCCTGGACCATCTTTCTGGCTGGTTAAATAAAACTCATGAACCCTCTGGTGCGGTCATCTTTTCTTTCACATGGCTTTTAGGTGGTTGTAGCATACTTACGATTTCGTCTTGACGAACGCTGATACGCTCCTGAAGATCCGTATGCTAGCTTTAGTGTTCTTGAGTCTGTATTATCATGAACCTTCTAAACCTTCTCTATTGTATGTAGTAACTTATATCCTGTCACGACCATCTCATTGCATAGAACTCAAAACGTTGCAATTCCATTCATTTATTTCATTAAACTCAAGGCCCGCTGATATGTTTTCTGCAACATGTTCCCCGGAAGCATGACGGAATATGACACGTCGTGCGGCCAATCTTGACTGTCTTCCGAGTCGTTGCCGAGTTCTTTCCTACACCACGTACATGCCCTCGATAGGGCGATACCGCGAGTACTGGACGGAGATACCGTGCGTATAGGCCACAAATGAGCTTGAGAATAGCGATCCGCTCCTTGTGGAAAGATAACATGGTGTGATTGAACAAGGACCGGCCTCGATGAAAGCGGCCTTTAGGCTCTAGGAGAGCTGCCACTGGCGTTCACCGGCATCCAGTTGGGCACACAGGACGCCCGATGAAGGCGTGGATCAGTGAAGGTGCATTTCATCAATCATGGTGGATGGACAAAACGCGGAGCATCGAAACGCCCTTCATTCGCTGCAAACCACGTGACATGGCCCCTTTGCACTAAAATCGGAACTAGAAAAACTTTAACCAGTTCGCCTCCCTCTGTTACATCGCTTCACCAGTGCGCTACCTGTTACCTTTGACGGGTTGAACGACGACGGCCAACCCGCGCTCGACAATCGTTTAATGCTCGCCACACAGACTATTACATCGACGACTACCCAATCATGACAAGTGTAGCTGCTGAGAGCAGCAGTCAGGCCGCCGCCGCCACGGCTTCTGTTGCTTCATTGTCTACTTCGACTACGGCCACCACTATTGAACCGTCGCAGACTGGGTCTGCGCCTCCTCCTGCACCGAAGAAGGCGATACTCGGCTTTTTGACACCAGAGATTGCTTCGTATTTCGTCGGTGAGTAGGCTGAGGCATGGGTGGCGTCCGGATGGATAGCTAATTGGCTTGCATTAACAGCCGGCGGATGTGCAGGAGCTGCATCGCGGACTGTTGTCAGCCCCCTGGAGAGGCTGAAGATTATTCAGTGCGTAATTCTGCTCCTAGTGGACGGTTTCCTCTATTACTCAAATTATCCTCTAAACTCGGGACATACAGACAAGTTCAACCGCGCGGCAGCGATGCACAATACCGAGGCGTCTGGCGGAGTCTCGTTAGAATGTACAACGAAGAGGGCTTCAAGGGATTTATGAGAGGAAATGGGATTAATTGTCTTCGCATCGTGCCTTACAGGTGAGGAAACCTTATTTGTCACATTCGGGGTGCATCGCTTTGTATTGACCGTTGTGGTATCTTGCTAGTGCTGTGCAGTTCACGACGTACGAACAACTGAAGAAGGTGAGGCTTTGACCTATGGAGATCCGGAATGGCTTTGCAGCAGCAGCAGGGGTATATCGTCATGGGCGGACCATCGAGCCGCTCATACGCGATTACTTCAGCCCTTGTGAATATGCGGAGCACAGTGCCTAAGCCGCCACACCCCTGTGCGAACTCAGGCAGATGGGGACCATGCAGATGCCGTCAACGGTTGACCCACTGCTAACAATACGCCCAAGCATGGCGTCATGGTCGGACCCCTCATGCATGGCCATCCCGCGTTTTCCTTTTTTCAATGATCTTTTTGATCTTCTATTACTGACGTCATACCTCTTGGTTTTTCTTCCTCCTTCCTTTGCACTTTGCAGTTCTTCACTAGACATGGATCCAAGGAACTCGATACCCCAAAACGACTAGCAAGCGGCGCGTTGGCTGGTATAACCTCTGTCTGTACGTGTCACACTTTCGCTTTCAATCCGCATGCCCGACAGCACGACTGGCGTGGCGTGTGTCTTTAATTAAGCTTCATCCATGCTGACTGACGTTTTCTTGTCACCTTATTCAGGCTCGACATACCCACTAGACCTAGTTCGCTCCCGCCTGTCCATCGCGACAGCTTCGATATCATTGACCGCCCCACCTCCCGCGCCGAAAGTGGCTAGCGCGCCAGCAACGCTAGTGTCTTCGCAAGTCCTCGCCTCCGCGTACCATACCTCCTCAGCAGTCTCCGCCTCATCCAACGTAGCTTCCGCCGCCTCGGCAGCAGGAGCCGCTGCCAATGCGGTGTACACCAAGGCCGATCTGACGATATGGGGCATGACCCTGAAGATCATGCGTGAGGAGGGCGGGGTGAGGGCGCTCTATAGAGGGCTGGTGACCACGGCTGTTGGTGTTGCCCCGTATGTGGGCATCAACTTCGCTGCATATGAGTTTTTGAGGGGGATTATCACCCCTCCTGGGAAGAGTAGCGTGCCAAGGAAGCTGTTGTGCGGTGCTTTGGCTGGCTCGATCTCGCAGACCTTGACGTATCCCTTCGATGTCCTACGACGCAAGATGCAAGTGACGGGCATGCAGAACGGGTCGATCAAGTACAATGGCGCTGTTGATGCTTTGAGGAGTATCATTCGCTCAGAAGGTGTCGCGGGGCTGTATCGTGGTTTGTGGCCTAACCTACGTGAGTCCTTTTGTGTTTCTTTCCAGGGACAGCACTCTGATGGAGACCATTTATCGTAGTGAAAGTCGCACCAAGTATTGCGACGTCTTTCTTCACCTATGAGCTGGTGAAGGAGTTCCTGATCCCTCAGTAGTGGGCCAACTTACCGGGATATGCCATCCGCCCCCCTCACCTCCCAACCCTTCAACACCGACCTCCGACTCGGACGGACTTCAACTTCCTGTCCTCTCCAAACCTCCAGGCTTCCTCCTTCCTGTCTTCTGTCTGCTTAGAGTCCTGGATATCAACTCTCATTTTAATATTTTTCATATATTACCCTCATCATCGTCATCTTCTTTACTCACCTGCTTCCATTTACGCGGACCTCCTCCACCTCCTTTCTTTTGCCTCCTGTTACCCTCTTAGACGGATGGATGGATATGTCCTTGGGCTGTTTGTGCCTTCCCTTTTCGCCAATGCGTTTGCCGATGGACAGATTTGATGACTATAATTGGTTGACTAGTAGAAGGAGAGATGTGGGGTGTGATGAAAGGTCGCGATGGGACGAATGGAAGGGAAGGGAAGGAAGCGTAGGGGAAGATCGGATTTACTCATAAGTGCTTGGGTCCTTAATGGAGGCCTAGATGACGAAAGGTTGTTGGGGAGTGACGGGTCTGTTGGTGGTTGGTGCGGTTACGAACAATGTATGAAGAATGTATAAGTATGGATATAGTCATTTCGCATGTAATTTATATCACGGAGCCCTTTTGCAATTGTCAAATGTTTGTCAGGGTGATTAAGTTGAACCCCTTGGACTCGGAGAATGCTTTTCTAGCGTGATTACACTTGTTACAAGGACGAGAGAGATGAAGCTGCTGGAGGCCCATAATTATCAACGAGGTCTGACTAGGACTCATGAAACGATAGTCAGATTGTGCCGTAACGGTCATAGGAAACCACCTCAGCTTAGATAATAGGGGTTTCCAACCAATCAAGGCCTTCGTAGATGCATCCCTTAAATGGAGATAATTCCCTTTTACGTCCTTCATATCGGTGTTTAGAGTTCAATCGGAAAATGGATCTGTATTGACATAGTCTCTCGGGCGGCGTTTTTCTTGAGGTATCAGAAGGCGCTGAGTGTTGGTTCCTCATCACATAATTGAATGGGGCAATGATTGAGTTATAAGGTTTTGATTCTGTGGGCGACACTCGGAGGCTTGGTGTACCAATGAATGAAGATTCCAACCGGACGTTCGCAGTCGATGAAGGACTTGATCTCAAAAGTACTGAAGTAGATTCCATCGAGTTGCGAAGCTTGAACACCATGGACCCTGAAAAGTCTATAGATAGTCATTCTCTCGACATTCGAACACACTGAGTGATGGCCTTTTGTGACCATGCGACAGGTTCTTTGCTGTCTCTAGAAGTAGAAGATAGGCTGCCTTATGCTGTTGAGACGCCGTACTACAGACACCCAAACAGCTAAAATACAGAACAAATGCCGCCCATCTGTCCAAGGCAAATGATCGGGCTTGCTGGCGCGTCACAATGCGTCTTGCAGCTCCAGATTTCATCAGAAGCTGTGAATCTCGTAGAAACAGGTCAGAATATGTTCCATGAAGCGTTCAGTATCTCAGAGAGAGGGCTGCATTACATATCACGCCAAACCACGAAGCTGTGCAACGGATCAGAAATTCGGCGTGATTGGTTAGTAGTATCAAGAGTCGTCGTTGTCCAATGTCCAGTCGCCAATGATGACATTGTTTACGCAATTACTCACTTCAAGCCTGATCCAGTTTCCACCAAAGAAAGGGACAGTAATTCGCTCCAAAAAGACGAAATTTATTGATGCATGCTCCAGCACAACCGGAGCATGGATGATGTGGCCAGACATCTCAAATCAGAACTACGCTGATGGATGACCTTTGAATCCTATCACGAATAGCTTGGCGGAGGGAAGTGGCCAGGGGTCATAGGGTGATTATCTGAGCTTTCCCCCTCTCCGTATCGTTGTCCATCGTAGCGAACAGGATTGATCCTCGTCGACTTCTCGTTCCTTGAATAACCGTACGTGAAAGTGGCCTATTATTTGACAAAACAAAAAATCAGCTTCCAGATGGCGGAAGAAAATCATTCGCGATTAATTACCGGCGCAGATGGAGCATAACTCTCTCCACGAGAATTTGCTCCTATTGAATCCTGGTTGGAGAAAGCAGATAGCGCCTGAGAGGCTGCGTTGGAGGCAGAACGGCTATGTCCATACGTCGACTGTACATTGATCGAAGGGTTCCGACTGAAACCGTTCTCCGCCATAGCAGGCGACAGCACGAATGGGTTTGGACGGTTCTCATCCGGGATGATGGGCGACTTTTGAGGAGTTTGTGGGGAGTACTTCAGAATCTCGAAGCGGTTGCGCCAAAATAAGTAAATGCAAAGAAGGCTGGCCAAGGCTGCGAGCGTCGTAGTGATGGCGAGGGCTGCGGTAGTTCCAGGGGGCATATGACTAAGGCCAGACATGACTCTCGGTCAGAGATTGAAGAATCGAGATCATGCAATGATCTACCTTTGAGAGACCGGTGAGGCGCTGAGGAAACTATGGCATTGAATGCCAAGTCAGTCAAAACGCTGTTGGACAGATAATGTCTGCTCACCTGCCACCCAACGAAGGCGTCGAATAGACCGTGGCATAATCAATGGCAAACTCTCCATTAGCTGACGTCGGCAGTTGAACCTGCAGGGTATGCTGTCCACCTCCAAGATTGCCAGCGTAATAGAGCATTTCCTGTGGTTTGTAGGTTGCCTTGTTCGCATTGTATACAGAGGGATTGCCGTTGTCAATCTGGACTGTATAGGATTGTGTATTATTTGGTCCAACTGAGCCGTAAAGTGCCACTGCGTCGCCTGTGGGATGTTCCATTGATTAGTCAATCTGCATTTGGGGTGTTCCATTGATTACTCGCCCTAAAAAGACTCAGATAAGAAGGAAGTTGGTTAGCATGAAGAGGTGCTTACCTGAAAAGTGAACGTTGCCTTCGCAGATGGTTGCGATGATGAACTAGAGATGATTGAGAATCAAAACCGGTACATAGAATAAGGTGCAACTTACTGGCCAGTCCCTCCAAGAAATGTTCCGACTCGACTTGGAATGGACCATGCAGAAGAAGGCGAATACGTGAAAGATGGATGATTGTCCTTGAAGGTGTTCACCAAGAGTGGTTCATCATCTTTGCCAACGCTAGTCTCAAATGCAACCTAGGAAAAAGCCAGTCAAGAGAAGTCCCGACGAAGACTATGGACCTACATAGTCGACGTCGAAGAATGTGGCCCCCCCATTGACCACGGTCATGTTGTGGAAGCCTAGGTTGAGATTCGTGCTGAAAAGAGTCTGATTGAACTGAGCATTGCTAGACTCTCCGTTGAACGTAGGCGACATGACCCCGTCCATTGACACCATGTAATTGCCATGGTTGCTGCGCCTTGCCCCGAAGACGCCTACAAAAGTTCCATAGAAGCCAAAATCCATCTTCGCTCCTTGCGCCTGGGTTAGAGTGAAAGTGTTCTGAGTATACCTATCAATTCATGAGCATAAGTAGATGATCGGACGGGCGAAAACTCACTGATCCATCAAGTTATCCGTCTCAGACGTTCCTGCACGCCATTCCTGGCTGTAGACCAGCACAGGAGAAGTGTCTTTGATCACGACAAGAAAGGACGGCATAGCCGCCAGAAAGGAAAAGATACAAGAAATAGGAAGGAGACTAGCTCACTACCAGCAGAACAGATGAAAGGAGGTCAAGAGGAGCAATCTTAATTAGATAGCCTATGAACCCACGGTTCCCCGACCCAAACACTACTCTTGACAAGCATGAGATGAGTTGATTTGTCAACATGGACGGTTTCCAACATCTGTGATGTAGAGCTTGAGAGTCGAGACCGCGTGCTATTCAAGACTGGAAAGCTTCAAAATGGAAAGTTGTGATACGAGAATGATGATGGCGGTAGGATGAGAGCCCTAATTTCTCGGATGGACGCTCTTCCGACAGATGACCCTTTAATCAACAGTCGAGCAACACAAGAAGTCAAAGCCAGTGCTTAGAGTGCTGTCAAAAGTCCGAAGTAGGGTTGTAGCTGTAATATCACTAGACAGATCAAAGAGCGTGGCTTTGCATGTATGCTGAGCAGCTGAAGCGTAAAAGTTGCATTGAAGTCGAAGCCATGGGGAGATAGCACAAGAAATGAATGTGTACGTAACAGGTACAAAATTCTCACATATTTGATCTCTCTTGCCAGGCATCGAGGGGACAACGCCACTGCGCCAGGGCATATCGGGGGTCTGAAACTAGGATCGAATCTACAACATTTGTCCGGTCGACGTGATATCCTGAAGCGGTTGGAATTTCTATGTGTCTGCAGAAATAGGTATTTTGTATGGTAGGCAAAGAGTAGGTAGCAGGTGCATGCATCACAAGTTGTGTTCTGCAAATTATCAATATACCTGAGTCCTTCGTAATGAGTCCTGAGTGAAGATCAACAAGAACGAGGGGGTGATGATGCTACTCCGGGGTTCATTCCAACGCATCGTCTGAGTCCTTCCATGAGGTCCCCTAGAACCTTTCGACTCTTTTCTCTCTCTTCTGACGGCGTTGGCGGAAAAGGAGGTACAAGGAGAAGCTTATAGCAAAGAATGCCAGGAGAGATGTGAACGAAAGTCCAGCAATGAGAGATTTAGGGATGTATCTAGGCACAAATTTAGACTCGATGGTAGGCATTTTGTTACAAAGAACAAGGACTAACCGTGTCGGCAACTCAAGAGCACCGAGAGACTGCAAGTCTCGGGCTTCAAGTGCACGAATCGAAGGCCTTCAAAAGAAAGTCAGCTTTCCATCACTATAACTAGAAATCACCAACAACTTACGGTTCGCGCGCACCCAAGGAAGGAGTCGAGTAGAGATTGGCGAAGTCGACCTGGAAGATACCGGTTGTCCCGTTGGTACCAGCAAATTTGATCCTAAGAGTATGTACTCCGCGACCGAGATTGCTTGCGTAGAACAGAACTTGATGGGGCCTAACTGAGGCCTTTCGTGCCGAGAAGGTGTGCCAGGGACCGTTGTCGACAGAGGCGAGATACGCAGAGTTACTGGTGGGCGTAACTGTGCCGTATAGGAGGATCACGTCGCCTTGGGATATAAATTGAGCAAGCCATATCAATTGTCAAATGAAAACAAGGTACCCTTTGGGAATCGCGAGTCAGTAATACTCAAACACTAGGTGAAACATGGATCTCACTTCGAATTTGTATTGGAGGCTGGCTTTCGGATCTGTTGTGATCGTTCCAGTGCTTCCAGAAAAGGTGCCCGGGCGAGGGGACTGAGTCCAAGAAGACTTGGGGAAATAAGTGAAGACAGAGTCGTTATCTTGGAAGGTAGTAGGGATTAGGGGTTCGTTCTGCTTGCCAACTTGACCCTCGAAGTATACCTTCAGAAGGACATCAGGATGATACGGCCAATGCAAGTCATGACCAAAAACGCACGTAGTCCACATCGAGAGTAGCATCTTCAGCATTGATGAGAGTGATAGTATGTTGCCCATTTGGGATGGTGGCATTGAATAGCGTCTGGTTGTATACCGCAACGCTCGAAGAAGCATCAAAAGTCGGGTAGACATGGTTGTCCAGCTTGATCTGGTACTTTCCGTGTCCTGGGCGCTTAGCACCGTAGATTCCCACGAATGTCCCATTGAAGGTGAATGTCATGTTCGCGCCTTTCTTTTGGGTATAGGTGTACGTTGCTTGAGAGTACCTATCATCAAAAAACGTAAGTCGAGGCAGATAGTGTCAAAACACAGAGACACGTACTGATCCAGGGCAGAATCAGTCTCCGACGAGCCACCTTGCCAACCATCGGACCAAACCAAGGGAGGAGAGGTATCCTTGAAGAGCTGCGCGAACCTAGGCATATCGATTGATGGGTGGGCTGGAAAGATGAGCTAACGTTGGACAGGTATAAATAGTAGAAGTTTGGGGCACAACTTCGTACTAAAGGAAGCCTGATATCAGCGAAAGTAAACCTTTAAGTATCGTCAGCTGCCAGCCCGGGGTATAAACGACGGCAGCGGCATATCCTATTACTCGTGAGGCAGAGTATGACATAGGACGTAGGACGCGCTATGCCATTCCGAATCCGAAGAACAGGAAGAGAACGCGTCTTCAGATTTCCGAAATTAGTTACCGAGGAAAGCGCCATCATTGGTCGTTCCTGACTTCGTTACGAGCTTTAATTGAAACTTGAGCAGTGCATCGTATGTGGATAGGGATCTACATCGCTGTCGACATTGACAGCAACAAGGCTCCTATGACTCTGAGCAAGCACAAGAGATATTCCAAGACTTCTACCTTCACTCTGCATGTCTTGTTTGCCGTAAACTTCAGAAGCGATTTGACTATTGGAACCCGAAATGTCCGCCAGAGGTCGAGTGCGGAGCTAGATTGCCGTGAACAAATGAATAACGCAAGAACGACGTTCATATCATTGAGCCTACCCCGCCCCGCGGCGGCACTAAGCACGAGGTCATAGCTGATACGCTGTCGATGGATACCTCTACTTGACAGTGATCCTAGCCAATTCCCGAACGTGCTCAGGTGTGAGCCTCCAGAGCGTATCTATCAAGCCTGGCAAGAAAGTTCCAGGTCCTTTCACGTCACCGCTCTTCACAGCTAGCTCCGCAGCAACAGTCAAGACGAGTACTCTGGGTTTACGCGAACATTATACGATGCATGATTGAAACCGAAAAAGTAAAAATAAAGGACGATATAAGTATCCTGGCCACATCAGTGGAGAAAAGGCGCGAATGACGCACCCTGCAATGGCGGCGGTGAACATGTCGCCTCGGAAAATACCCCCGCTTTCTATGTTTGGGTCGGCTTGAGCCACTTGAGACGCCGTAGCACAATAACTCGCGATGCAGCTCCCAAGGATGCATCCTGAGCCAGTTATGCGTCCTAGGTGCTCGTGGCCATTGGACAATGCAACCACAGAAACACCATCCGAGATGTAGTCAGTCGGACCAGTAAGGACGACGACGCATCCTAGAAGGAGGGTCCATTGTAAGCAAACTAGCAACTTTCGAAGAAGATGATCACGGAGACGCGTACGTTCTCGTTTAGCAAGGTTTCGCACAAAATTTACAGGATCTTTGAACCCCGAACCCACACTATCAACGCCCTTAGATTCGACCTGAGAAAGTCCAATTCAAGAGGAGATGCATCACGTCGAGATAAAAAGAAAAATAATGGACAGATCGTCATTAGCATTCTGCAAATTCCCGGTATTGAAATTTTTGCTTTACCTCGGTTGTGCCTGCCAGAGCCGCGAGTTCACCGGCATTCCCTTTTATGACGCTTGCCTGGAACGTATCCAACAAACCTATTGATCACGAATGATGTTAGCTGTCAAGTAAGCGACAAACGACAGACTGAGGTCGGAGAATTTAGAGAAGACGTACTTCTCACACTGGCTTTTCGGAATGCGCTTGCACCTACACCGACTGGGTCGAAAATGACTGGTTTGCGGAAGCTATTGGCAAATGTACCTGGACGTGTGGACGTCATCAGTCAAACCAAGAGGTCTTGGAGGATGGATTATCGGATAGAATACATACCTGCTAGTAACATTCCATCGAGATTCTCGGCTCTCATCGTTCCAATGTTAACCAGCAACGCCCCACAGATACGCGCGAGGTCCTCCATCTCCCGCGGTTCCGTGGCCATGATCGGACTAGCGCCAATAGCCAGTGTAACATTCGCCGACTGAGTGGCGACGACCGTATTGGTGATCTACAAAGCAAGGCAAACGAAACTCGAGTATCAGCACGCGGGGTCGCCGAAATTTGCATTAAGGATCAAGATTATTCAAATAAACGTACCTGATGGACGAGTGGCCCTGTCTTCCTAATTTCATCCATAAGCCGCACGACGCCATCCAGGATGGAATTTGCGGACGCGTTGGCATTCTCGGGTCCGTTGGAGCCTGACAGTGTCAGGGACTGAGGATAGCCGAGAGGGTGCGGTATGTAGGTCCGCCTGAATTCCGAGAAGATTGATTTAAGCCTTTGAGCTGCTGAACGAGGGTCGGTGGATGCGACAATTTCTGAGACGACTGCGATGCCGTCTAGGGCGTGGTGCGTGGGGGACATGGAACCATGAAGCGTTCGTAGGAGGTTCGTAGATTTGATGCCGCCTGCAAAGGTGAAAATTGATATTCATTGAGCTTTAGAAGCGTTGTCTGCTCGAAGAACTCACTGATTGCGACTGCCTTGATGTCTGTGCCATCCAGCTCAGCAAGCAACGCACCCACACCACGAACGCCAATAATGGGATTGGTCAATTTCTTCGTCTGTGTTCCCCATACAGGACCAATGCCGACATAGTCAACCTGAAGTCGAACAGCTTCCCTGATGTGGTCCACCGTGGTACAGCTCAAACCAATGATTGAGCCTGGAGGGAGCAAAGACCGAGCTTGCTCAACCGACATGTCTGTCTGTCCAATGTGTACGCCATCAGCCTTGGCGATGAGAGCGACATCGACGCGGTCGTTGATGAGAAACGGGACGTTGTATTTGTCGCATATGGCTTTGGAGCGAATTGCGAGGTCAATGAACTGTTGTATTGCAACTTCAGTCGGCTGGAAAAGTTGACATTGCCATTTTCTTACCTCTTGGGTATCGAGCTGTTTTTCCCTCAACTGCACGACGGTTACACCACCCTGAATAGACTGTAGGTGCAAATCAATAGCACTGGTAAGCGCAGAATATTTGAGCACATCACAATGAATGTCACCTCTTCCAAGGAGGTTAAGAAGCCCTGAAGGTGAAAGGGAATGAAATCACTGATTAAGTAAGGAGGCAGGGTCGGACGAAGGGCATGTCAAGTACTTTGCCGGGTGGCAGGAGATCTCTGCCCGTTACGAGATAAATCGAATAGTCGATGTTCCGCATTTCTCGCCGACTTTGAGGGAACCCAATGGCTGGAAACAAGCTACGACGTCAAGCTCCCCCCCTAATGTTCCCGTTGATAGTAGCCTTGCTTTATCTTATCAGTGCAGATCATCGGCACTGACGGATCGATCGGAGATCGAAATTTGTCCGTTGATCGCGCCAACAAATGTGACTCCGCCCGAAATTTTCTGATCGCTTTGGCCATGATGTCAACGTTCGGGATTTCTCTCGACCTCGTGGTTCGGGGTCAGTTGAACCCTTCGCGGTCAACATAACATCATACATACCTCATAACCTCCCTTCTTCCTGTGTTCTCTGCTTTTTTCTTGATTCTTCTTGCTCTAAGTCTGTCTGCGCGTTTTATTGGAACGACACCGACAATTTTCAGCAAATATCTGCTGAAGATACCCTTGCATACCACTTACCCCGGATTCTGCACGCGTGCCTGATCTTGCATACTGCAAGTGGCGTAAAGTTCGACTTGATATCGAGCTTGGTTTGTGGAGATGGAAACACAGCAAGGCTACGCAGCATCGGCTTCGGAACGACCCTTGTCAGAGGGTGTTGCGACGACAGGGGAACCACCCCAGCATGCCCATGTAAATGAACCTCCGACCAGTGCAGTCTACGGGTCGGAGAAGATGAACGGCGGCTCAACATACGCCAGACGAACTACCAACATCTCCGAGAATCTTTGGAAGACTGGAGGAGAGACGTTCTTGCTTGCCACTTTCGTACTTGGTTTGGTGAGTATTTTGGATCCGAGCGTACGAGCTGATGTCCTGAAGATATTGGAATTGTTGTACAGATTGCCTGGATTACAGCTCTTGTTGCTACTGCTGTCGTTGCAGCTACAAGTGAGCTTTCTACATCTGAAGTATCTCCTGTCACTAAACTTTCTTCAATTACGATAGTAAGCGGACCCGCAGTCCGTATCCTATGGTTTGCAATTATAATTCAAGCCTGGGTCACCTTCCTCGTATTCCAAGTCATCGTCGGCTCCCGCATGTACCAATACGACGCGGGTCCAGCATTCGGAGAACAAATAGCAGTCCTCTCTGCCCTCGCATGCGTCTTCGCCGTCATCGGTGTCGATAGAACAATCTACTCTCCCATATCCTCCGAACAAGCAACAGGCGCTGGCTGGCTCCTCGTCGCAATCACCGACCTCCTCTGGATCCTCTATTTCACCTCGCCCCACGGAAGCCACTTCAAACGCTTTGCCATCGGCACAGGCGCGGTGTTTGGCGGACGAAGAGGCCGCAGAGCGGATGGAGAAATACCGAACAAGGTGCAGAAAATTACCAGAAGTACAGACGCATTTAACACCGGCCCCGCTGTCGCCAACGCCGCCAACACTAATTCGCGATATGACGATCAGAGTGTCGAGATGACCAAAGTTGGACATGGGCAGGAGGCTTCTGCGCATTCTGGCCAGGGCCAGACTGGGAGCGGGAGATGGAGCGGCCAGTTGCCTGGCTCGGGGCATAACACGCATGCTCGCGGAACGGTCGTCAGTACGGGTGATGGTGCTACTACTGGAAGGGACAGTACGGGCACTGCTGGAATTCCTCTTGGTGGGACTGCTGCGACTCAGAATGCTGGCGTACAGCCCCAGATGTCTCCTGGACCTGTCCCTGACGCGAGCAAGGACGCGACGGGCGCAGCAGCGGCTCAGTGGAGGGCTCAGGCCCTGTTTGACTGTAAGTTTTATGTTGATCTGTTACTGCTTTTCTGACAAGATATTGACTTGGGTCCTATGCAGATAAAGGATCAAATGACGATCCCTCTGAGTTGCCATTCAAGAAAGGCGAGATTTTGCTCATATTCGACAAGTCTGGAAAATGGTGGGAGGCACAGAACGCAGAAGGGAAGAAAGGAAGTGAGTAACCTGTCTCCACTATGCTGTTGAAAACAAAATCCTGACCAAAATTGTTTCTCCCGACAGTCGCGCCCTCAAACTATCTACGACTGCTTTAAACAAATGCTCCAACGCCATTGCCTTTCATGTTCCTATCTTCCAAAGCCTCTTCGTCAACTCCTTTTAATGCCTTTTTATGCCCTTTAACGTCTTTGATGAATGCGATTTCCTTCTTCGACTTCCGGATTCGAGATCTAGATGGTCGCACCTGTACTTTATCTCTGCTCATTTACATGCACAGACTCACCTTCCTCGCCCATTCTATGTACATCCTACTACAAGTATTGATACCTGTTAGTACTTGACCAGTTTCCGGCCTGTTTCATTGGGTTCATGTAGTTTAGTTAGTTTGGTTTAGTTGCACACTTCTGGGATTCCCCTTGCGTTCGTAGTACATGTTTACCATGTCCTTTATCAACAACTTTACACAAAATAAAACGTTTGATGCCACATTCACGACAATTTAGCAAGCCTTCGTTCCCCATGATGACAAAATGATTAGTGACTAGTGACTGATCATATGAACTCTTCCTCCATAAACCTCTCATGTGTCTCTTCTTCAGTCGCACAGATGACGACTTTGGGCTGAAAGTCGTCGTACTTTGGAAGAGGGCCTTCGAATGCCTGGCCTTGGAAGCCTTGGGGTCCAGGCGACCCATCCCCAGCCGATTTGAAGCTCTGGTCCTTCAGCTCTTCGAAACCTGGATCAAAGAATTTGTCTTTCGCCTTCCATCTTTGACCTTGAACCCCTCCATGACCCCCTCGACCCCCGTCACCTCCAGGACCGCCGTTGCCTTGGGCTCCGAAGGAGAGTAAGGCTAGGGTGACTGTGAAAGAAGGGTCGCTAGAGCCACTTTGTGGCTGCTTGGGAACTTTGCTCTGCGTCGCCATCACCTGAGATACAGGGAATACTGAGGGCGACCCTCCTTTACCACCTTGACCTCCCTGTCCACCATTGCCTCCGGGCGTTGCTTGGGCACCTGCCTTGACGGAATAGCTGTAACTTGTCGTAGCACTCCAGGGGTCGAAGTATGAATCCACAACACATTCGTCATTGGTGCCGTTCGAGCCATTCGTGCCGACACCTCCACGAGCGCCCTTTTCTCCATCACCACCGCGCCCACCCTGGTATTGAACCTGAAGATGAAGTCCTTGTTGTTCGATCTCGCCGCTCTTGTAAACATCCTTGTCGGCAATCCGGACTAGCCAGTTCCCGACGACGCGTAGATCCAAGAAGCCTCCCATGTATCCCTCATTGCCTACCATGACATCTCCAGCAACATCTGCATATCCCTCCCATGGATCTCCTGATTTCACGTCAAATAGGACCACAGGAATACTTTCAGGTGCACTTGGTGAAGCTCCAGCCGACGCATGCAGTTCGATGTCTTCGCATTGAAGCAACACTTGTATCGGAGCGTCGCTTTCGCACTTCACAAAAAGCGGACAGTTGTTTATGATCAACTTGCGCGCAAGGACGCGATACTTGACGACTTGCTGGAACTCGTCTCGGACCGCATAGGGCTCGAGAGCATCCTTGTTGTTGCCATCGAGTGTGATTATGTCAGCCACGACGGGAGGGGTAGAGCTTGCTTGACGAGCCTGAGGAGTGATCCCAGATGCCTTGAAACGCTCCTCCATGAAGGAGAAGTAAGAGTCCATGTCGTGATAAACAGCAACATCGGCAGGTACGCCCGGTATAAGGCGAGCATTGGGCAACATATTCTGCATATTGGGACCGATGCAGGCTATCAGGACGTCCTTGTCGGATGCTAGACCTGCAGTCGCGTAAGGGGTTTTGTATCCATGATCCTTATAGAGCTTCAGAACCTTTTCGACGGAGTGGCCATACGAATTTCCCTTTCCGAAGGAGAAATACACTGCTGGATTGATCGCGTGTGGGTCAGACTGAGGGATAGAGCTACCGAGGCCTCCATACTTGACTTTCAACGATGCCTCGCTGCCGTGATGGGTCGCAATGACATAGCAAAGCTTGCCATTGAGCTGATTAATGTTGTGGATATATTCGTAGTTCGCGTCGCCGGGATACAACAAAGGTCTGTCATCACTGTTGAGACCAATGACCAATGCCAGCGCACCGCAGTTGTTCTTGTCGTCCCAGTCCGTCGACTGACATCTGAGAATGCGCCAGTTTCCTCCAGCCGGTCCGTATTCATCTGCAGTGCAGCACTCTATGAGACCATCAGCATGTATTGAGCACGCCAGCTCGTACGCCTTTGCCGTCAACGGTTGATCAGGTACGACCCAGTGACGCAGTGTGGGACACATGTCCGTGCCCCGAACAAGTTTGGCTCGTCCGGAATCCGCGATTCGGTAGTGGTCACGGTCCCAATGGGATAGAATAACTGGCATGTTTCGTGTTTTATAAAGCAAATCGTCAATCATGGAAGTGAAGTCACGGTCCCCTTTGCCGAAGCCATAGTCAGAGACGATGCCCCATCCCTGAGCCATGGACCCAATCCAGCCAGCAGCTCCTAAGAGCGAGTGAGTTGGGATGAGCTGATATACACAAGCTAAATAGACGCACCTTGTCCAACATTTGCCATGACGAAATGATCTGCAGTCTTGTACTGATCAAGCGACAGCGACGACTTCTGAATGACTCCTGAGAGGCGCAAGAAGTTGGTGATCGTTTGACGAATAGGATTGTACCGCTCGAACAAAATTCGCAGCTTGTCCAAGGCTGTCTTGGCGATATCAAGCTTGATCTTCGACATGTCCACAGTCACTTTATACCCGTGGTCAACCTTCCCGAAATTGGACAGCGAGCCCTTTACAAAGGACGCATAAGGGGATGTCACCTCAACCCAGCAAAGGCCATCTTTGAAGTCACCTTCAGCAGGAATCACAGGCTCGTGTGTCGCAGGGGTAGCGTCTTTCAAGTTCAACTCGAGATTGACCCAGACACCAGCTTTGACACCGGACGGCACCTGATGACAGTAGATCTCCAGGCAATAGATAGTCGCGCCGACTGTTGGTACGATGTTGTCGGCGACCGTGATTTTTTTCAGCTTTTGAAGCACTTCATCATCGCCGAGCAGGTTTTCCTTGACAGCTTCAATACGTATGGCGTACCCGCGAGGATCTCCCGAAGTTCCTTCCAAGGGAACAATGGCCACGACAGAGCCAAAGCAGTTGTCCTTTCGCTTGGCCTTCTCCTCGTCGTCTTTGCGCTTTTTGTCCTTCTTGCGCTTTCGCTCGTCGCGCTTACGTCGTTGCTTGTCTCGAAGCTCGCGATTGTCCTTGTCCTTCTTCTCCAGATCTGCAGTCTCTTTGTCAATTCTGTCCTTCAAGTCTCGTACAGCGGCGTCAAAAGCTGCCTGATCCGACTGTAATACCGTACGGAACCAGTGACCGTGCCGACTCGATGATAGCGTGACCAGTTCCAGGTATGCAGTAGTCCCAATCAGTGGGATCAGGATTGCGGCAAGAGGAACAAGGATGATTCCTTGCAGAGACACGTCGTCTTTGACAGTAGATGCTAGCTTGGACAAGGCCAGAATGGGCTCCGGCAATGTTTCGCCATCGCCGGACGAAGACACGCCGTCAAGGTTTCGATTGGCCATACGGTCCGAGATGACGACCAGTGGGTCACTACCAGCAAGTGCCGATACGCCAGACGACAGAGATGCCTTGAATCGTTCCACGGCTTCCGCAATCGGTTTCGCAGCAGCAGGGTCGGGCAAAGAAGAGACATAAGCCTCAAACTTGTCGGTGGCAAATGCTTGGATGGTAGCGCGCCATTTGTCTGCATCCAGCCCATTCGTACCGATGTTGTCCTTAAACACCTGCATCGGGACGTACTCGAGGGTAGACGCTCCCTCCGCGAGCAGAGGCTTGTATGCCTGACCGGACATCTCAGCTTGAACCTTTCTGTCCTCCTCGTGGATGCTGTGAGCATTTTCGCATGTCCTGTTGAGCATCTCATGGAGAGATTCGGCAACAGCATTCTCGACGGCTTCCTTGCTGAGTTCAGGAAAGTCCTGTAACAAGCTATCGATGCTCATGGTGATCTAGGATAGCTCCCGAACTGCCGTCAGTATTTGCACATCTTCCGAAGTAAATGAGAGTCCCCTTACTTCCCAGGCGAACGATAAGTACTTTGTGCGACTGATATTCCACTAGTGACGAGGACTCGATTGAATGTCGAGAATGGCACATCGTACTCCAATATAAGCATTTCGGCACCCTTGCCAAAAAATCGGAGAAGTAAACTCCCGATGTCGATGTGCCTTGAGACCTGGCTTTGGGAAAACCTGGATGAAACCGAGGGCTAGACTAGATTCCCCTGCCTGACAAGGCACCGTCAGGATGAATGCGGCGGTGGAACAATGAACCTAACTGAAGAGGTGGCGATATGGAAAGATAGGATATAGAAGTTTGTTGGCCAGGCAGCCAACCGTGCTAACGGATGCTAAGCGGTAGGCTCCCATACGGCGGAGCCTTTCTATGAAGGCACGATCGAAAGGTACGCGAAACGTTCCTGGATAATGGAGGTTTGTATGACCGTAGGTGGGCAGACTAAATGCTGTTTGCGCGTACATCGCTGCGTTGGGTTGTCATGCCTTGGAAGGGGTCTCCAGAGCCTTTTGTCTTGATTTGACAGGTGGAGCTCCTGAGCTCGGGGTCGGTACCATTGGTTTTGATTATTCAGGCTCACATCATAGTCGGTAGTTGGAGCGAAGGAGAGAAGGGGTTGTCAATGGTCATAGAGCGGCATCATAGCTCTGCCTGTCCTAGACGGTCAAGTAGCAGCAGCCTCAGGCAACTTGAATTCATGACAGACTCGTTGGACTCAATCAGAGCGTTCTGGACACTGTTTTGACGACTTGATACGAACGACAAAATGATGCCAGTGGTATTCTGAGTAGGGTAGCATGCTTTCGAATTTGGACGTGAATCAACGCGAATTCGAAAGGGAAACGAGACCAGGTCACGCCGCGCAGTCACAGGAAACAACTTCAGCGACGGTGTGGTTTGAATTTGAATGTAGACTCGATCCAGCAAGTTGCATTTACGCTCATGCTAATACTTGGTTTATATATTGATAGTTTTTATATCTATCTGTCGAAGTCAAAGTTGGCATTTTCTAGAAATATGCTGCAATACGAGTAAGTACTACTCTGAACTCTGAAATGCGAGAAGAAATTTCAAGGCGTCATGGGTTGGCTTCAAGGTGAAAGAAGTGGTAAATCTCTTGGTAAATCTGGACAAGCGACTATTGATTCTATTTCTGGTCAGTAGCAAGTGAAACTTGGCGACGAAAAAATCAAGTGAAAATATCAGCAGTGCAGTAAAGCAGGGACGATGAAGGGCAAAGTCTCAGAAATTTCGACGAGCTAGAGGAAGAAGGGCGTCAAATGATGCCTGCTAGTTATCCGGGTCCGGAATATCGAGAAGAGGCCCATTTCCAGTGCCACATATATACTCGCCAATATCACCATAGCTATAGCGATCTCTGGCATCCTTCCATGTAACTCGCAGACCGGTGCACGAATCCAGCTCTGTCAGATCCCCAAAACAGTTCCGGACATCAAGGTGTGGGACTCGCCGAAGGCGGAATAAACGCCGAAAATCATTCACGAAAAGAGGACCCAACTGTGTCTCGGGAAACCTTGAGGCTTCAAATATTGACCAGAGGTTGCCAACTTCGATCTCCCGATCTTTATGAGCGATCATGCGCAACCGATGAAGTTGAGGCAGCAAAATGAGTTCGTTCGGAATGTAGGAATGCGATACACTGGGACTAGCCCGAAGGAGGTGTTGCATTCCTGACACGGTGGTTTTGAGGACTCTGACAGAAGTCAAGCAGGCGAAGAACGACCGGAAAGTCTGGTCGTTATTGTGATAAATGTTGAGACGTAACTCGAGGTCCTTGACATTGTTTAACTTTATTCCGACAGCCAGCATATCGAAAAACGTTCTGGCATTCGGTCCACCCACGTGGCTGTATCTATAATGGACCCGAATTTCGGTGGTAGGCGGAGGGAGGGATTGGCCGTGACCATCAGTGAAGAAAGCGTAGGTCGGCTGCAAATCTATGAAAATCCTGTCATTGTAGAAGCGTTCCTTGAGGTAGCCTTCTAGACATTCATGGAACCCCCTGAATTCGTCATCCCAATCCATGTCCGGAACAGAGGAAGATATGACCAGCACACATGTGTGGTGCAAATCGACCTGTCGAAGGACTGCAAAACAGATATCTGCACGGTCATGCATGATAAATTTCTGTAAGCCGTGAAGCCGCAGAGCCGTTGGCAAGTCGTCGCTACGACGAGGCGACGCAATTTTGGTGGATAAAAGTTCCAATGTGTGTAGCTGAGGCATATGGGACAGCGCACCAAGCAGAGCAGGTAGACCAAAGGAAGATGGAGGTCCGTCTGCACCACAAATTCCGAGATGGGTAAGCCGGGACAGCCAGGGCGCAGTGAGGGACAAAGGGGCCGAGGGATCGGAGCGAAACACCCTCAGTGCAGGCGCATGGTCGGTCAAGAGCACAGGGAAGGGTGTCAATTGGTTCATAAAGCTGAAAGTAAATGTGCGCAACTTGGGCGCGGGCTTGCTTATCGTATTCCAAGTCCACTGGTCCTGCGGGGAGATCGGGGCCAACGGATTCACGTACACTGCAATGTTCTCCATTCTATGCCAGTGACCCTTCAAGATTTTGAAGACGAGTTGGCAGGCACGGCTCGGATAAGAAACGGTGCCACTTATTGACAGCGGCGACATATTTCCTGCACGATTCCAAATTTCTTCAATGAAGTCGGGTCTGTGCATGGTGTTAAAGTCAAGAAGACGACCCCAGATGGACGCCGATTTTGGTGATGAGATCAGGGCTCGACGCCAGTCTCGGCAGACATGCGAAGCATTGATGGTTGACATTAGGGCACTGGGGTTTGGTAGTGGAAGATGGCCGATGTCGTCCAAGCAGAAATCGTCGGGAATGACAGTCCGTTTTCGGTCTCGGGGGATACTCATATCGGCATTGAACAGGAAGATGCGTAGGAGGGTATCTTCTGAGAGTGCTGAGACACTGGTTTGGGGGGAAATGATACTGCTCGGCATGCCGACTTTCTTGCGCGAGATGATGGTACAACTTGGATTGGGGGAGTCGACCTCTAGGTCGAGTCCTTTTCAATGGGCCGCACGCCCGCGTGTAGACTGATTCCGTGGGCGCTTGAGGAAGTTGAATTCCCAACTCTAGCAGGGCATCGAAGTACTGAAGAAGCTGGTGTCAAGTCAGATTTGCATATTTGACGGCTTGTCAGACGTTTGATGCTTGGGCAAAGGGGACCATAATATGCCCCAAGCCATGACGACGAAGCAAGCTTTGGTGAAAGAAATTGAATTGATTGAAAAGATGGTTGGACGTCGAACGTTGAACGTTGAACATGGGCAGGAATCTGTCTGAATGAGGGGTGTGTTCGAACGTCGAGACCCCACTGTATGTGCGGAAAAGGCAAGCGCGTCGTGCCACGATGCGTACGCATCAAGCCAAAAGCTCCAACTCTGAGCTTCTGCGCTGGCAACTGTCCTATCTCCTTCTAAAAGGAAGGCGGGAGCCTCGGAACCGTGAGCCAAAGCCCTGGCTGGATTGAAGGCCGCTTGCCATGCTGGATGTTGAATTCAACCAAAGGCCATTCTGACTGTTCTTGATTCGACTTGAGGAACAGAAGACAAAAACCGTGATTATTGCAGGCTTCATCGTCCTTTGCCCAGGACAAGTACCAAATAAACTTGAGTATGATACTACGAGGCTTTGAGAAATATTGAATTTTGATTGGCCTTCTGAGTCGATATGAGGTATTGGCGATAGAAACCCTACATACGACAGCCGTTAACATTTTGCAGTCTTCATCCAAAGCTTCAATTTCAAGGCCACGAATCCAAACAAACCCCAAACCAATACGGCAGCTTATGCCACAGCTCCTCCCGCGCAGCGTCCACAGCGGCGGTGAACTCCATCCTGCAGGGCTCACATGCCCGGTGCAGTAGACCTAGTCTGCCCATCGCCACCGCCCCTTGCCCAGCTGCCCCTCCTGCCCCAACACCCCCACCTGGCCCCATTCCACCACCGCCTGCACCGCCAGCCACACCTCCAGGACCTCCAGCAACCCCAGCTACACCACCGGCGGCGCCAGCAGCAAAGGCGCCCAGAGCACCCCCACCACCAAGGATGGACACAGCAGACGGATCCGGCCCCCTCGTCTGCATCAGATCCGCATCCATGATCGCAAACAGCGGGTCCGAGCTGCGGTGCAGCACGACTCCATTCACGTCCCGCAGGATCTCGAAGGTCGTAGCTTCAAACGTGGCTTGGCAGATCCTCTTCCTCACTGTGTCCAGCTCCCCGCCTGCCCCTCCGTCTCCATGTGCTCCTGCGCCAGAGTTCCTGTGCAGGCAGTTCACACTCGGTTCGCGCCCCTCCAACTCATTGACGACGAACGTCGAGAGGAAGCGCGACGCGTGCTCTCGCCCCCTGAGGACGTTCATGAGGTCCTCGTCGGAGAGCGTGACGAGTGCCGAGCGGTCGGTGCTGCCTGGGGGGAGGTACCCGGTGGCGATCTCGGACGCGGCGCAGCGCGAGAGGTCGTAGAATGCGGAGGGGAGGAGGTAAGGGGATGAGGTTTCTTTTGCGAGGTTAATGACCAGTCTGTTGGAGGTTAAAAGGTTAGCTTCGATGCAGGATGGGTGGGTTTTTGGCACACGAGGGGAGACGTACATAGGATGAGGGTAAATAGACCTAGGTTTGTACACCCCCGTGGAGTCGGTCGCGTCCGCCTCTCTGAACTCCCAGGCTGAGAGGTTGCGCGGCCAGACCATCGACATCCCTCGTAGGACGTCGTTTCTGATATGCTCGACGCGGTATTTGGTGGATAGGCGGAGCAGGGCGGAGACGATGTCGAAGTCTTGGTTGTCGTGTTTTACGTGGGAGCTACAGGCCGTACGAATGAGTTTGTTGAGGCGGGTTGAATGAAAGGGTGGAAGGGCTTACATCCCGTCGTATAAAGCCAACAAAAAATGACACAGGTCCTTCGGCTGGTCATCCAGCACCAAAACCCGCTGTCCCTCAATCAGATACCTCTCAGTCTGCTCCTCCCTCCCCGCCTGAGCCTCCAGGGCACCAACCGCCTCCCGCAGCGGGGCCGAATGGCGGCACAAAAGCCCTTGGTGGACTCTGAAATAGACGTCCCCAGCCACCAGGACGATGTTGCCGTCGCTGAACCACATGTCTGAGTGGCGGATGGGTGGCGAGTCGGTGAGGTCGGGTATGCCGCTGGTGAGGAGGGGGTCGGATTCGGCGTGCCGGTTTGTGCTGAAGTCGTCCATGTCGATGTCCATTGGTGGACTAGTTTAGGGAGGTGAAGGCATGTGCAGTGCGACGAGTTATATAGGAGGAGGCTGACTGGAGTGAATCGAGTGCCTATGACGATAAAGCATTTTAAAGTGTCCTAAGCAAATGGTTCAGATTGAATTGCAGGTGGGAGTTGAGTGAGTTAGACGAACCGATCTGCAGCATGCGACCTTCAAATAAAATTATCGAGCATCGCGGCAGAAGAAATCCAAAGCCTCATGGGCGTCCCTGCACAGACTTACCCCACACTCGGACCAAGCGCACAGGGGTCCCAGTAAGGATCCACAACAGATTTCTTTGTCGTCTCTGTGATGACAGGCAGAAGAATTGGAAGAAGAAAGCGCAGTGCCTAGAACGGACGTTGATGAAGGCAGGCCGTCGTGAGAAACAACGCGTCGCTTTTTTTTGACCCCAACCAGTGCCACTCCTGTCCAGCTCACCAAACCCAACC
>NHYE01001190.1:3852-18092 GCA_002938385.1 Gymnopilus dilepis | reverse complement strand
ATTGCCGACATTGACAAGTACATTAATACTATGCCAGATCGTGTTAAGGCTGTTCTCCAAGCTAAGGGTGGCCACACAAAATATTAATTACCCCATGCTCACCCTCGCAGGGCAGGGCGTAATCAATGTCGACACCCCCAAATCGCGGGCCTGTTTCAGGAAGTACATTCGCCGTGGATTCGAGTTCCGTTCGCACTTCCCCAACCACACCTGCAAGGCAACACCGTACTGCAACAAAACACTGCGTTCAATCGAGGATGAACATGTCCTGAAGATCGCCTTTCAGCCTGAGATGGGTCGCTGTCCCACCAAGAATTTGGCACCTTTCATGTGGCGTTTGCAGGGTCAGAACAATTAGGATTATTGCGGGCAGAATATACTATGAATCTTTAGACGTACAGTACCCAGCCATGTACTGATCTCCCTTAAATATACTCAACCATCTCTTGATGTCCTACTATCGATTTGGATGGTGACCTCTACCAACGTCTGTCTGTCAGCAGAAAACTGTTAGACTCGCTCAGTTGTAGCCTGACCAGAAGAGTTATGCATGAACGTACCACACTACAATATTACCAACAAGGTCCATCTCTCTCTCGTCAACGTCCACTGGAACCCCTTCATGAGTTTCTTTCACAACGATCATATGCCCCGGACATTCCTCGATGGCACCTCCCAAGAGCGAACGGATAAGGTCACTAGGACTGGTCGCCCACCGATACTGCACACTAGCCTGTGACATCTTCGACACTGACGACAGCGTGACTCGTTCCTGCCACGCACGCGGTGGCCTTCACTCGCAAGTCATTCAAGCGCGTCTTTCCAAAAGTCTACCTATCTACAAACAACCAGAGAGATTGGTATAAAGTAATTTAAGCAGTAATAAAATATGGGCTACCCTGTATAACAAAGTGTAGAGACAGATAATTCCCTCAGAGGTAATAACGTTCATCACTAATGTCGTATGGAACTGTACGATGGCCTTCAATGGGTTGGTCGTGCTGGTGATGATAAGGTTGATCGTCGGAACAACGCCAGCTTTGCGGAGACGTAAAACGAGGAGAATTGGTCCATTGCCATAATGTGGCGGGTTGTCTTCATCATCGTCTTTCCTGTAGCCCAGCTTGTGAAGTGCGTACTCGAAATCAAAGGCGCTGTCCACAGGTACGTAGAAATCCAGGTGGTTGGGGACGAACGTAGTGGGGTGGATGACATAGAGTGCTGCCGAGCCTGAAATGATGCAGTCACAGACATCCATTTCGCGCTTGAAGGACTCTGCGTCTCCCAGTCTAAACATGTTCAGGAGCTTTTGAAAGCGGGCACGAGCGACGGAGGGAAGCATCTGGTAATATGGTCAGTACTTCGGAAGGGAACAGTTATACCATTTGTGCCTACCGGGGTCTGTATTGCTCGATGTAGAGGTCAGGATGTGCGGGCGTGGTGTAAAAACCCACTGGGGACGTCTGGTAAAATAAGAGGTCAGTTATGATCGCGTCCATTCCACAAATTTTCACAGTTTGTTTGCAGTATGATCGCAAGCAGGCAGACTAGTCAGGTCTAATCATACTCCGGGAATGGCAAGTCTGTTGTGCGAGTAGCAACAGCCGCTCAGTTGCAGCCGCGCTGTGTCTATTATAGATTTCGGACGACATACATCGGTGTAAACTATGCGACATGCATGTCTGTTAAGCTATGACTAATGAGAAACATCCCTGTAGGCCCAGCCAAGTGCGAGGAGGAAAATAATCAAGTTGATAAGCCACTTGACCTCGAACCGAGGGCGTTTTTGAACGTGTGCAACGTTTGCCAACGTAATCTCAGGAGGCAGCAGGCGGGCACACAGAGCCTTTTGACGTGGACACCACGGATTAGGACACCAGTTGCCAAACACGATTTCAGGTGGTGTGAGAGGAACAGGTGTCCATGGGATGCCAGCGACGCGCTTGTTGAGGGACACTTCACCTTCTCGGAGAGGACAAAATTCCTCGCAGATAGGCCAGAGAGCCCACTTGTTGGCAACATGAATCCCTCGCTTCGACATGAGTTTTGAAGGGCAGCATTTGATGGCTGAGAGATCGAAAGTTATTCCGCGCAGAGTTAAGGAAGGGAAGACTGTGTATATGGCACAGGGAGTGACGAAGTTGAACTGGGAAGTATAACGAGATGCAAGAATGGGTGCGATTGGCGAGGAAGTCTTGGAAATTGTGATGGTGATTGAGGGCTCCTAAGTGTAGAGTTAAGAGGATATTACAGCGATACAGAATCCCACTCACCGAACCTGGCATGTTAGCTTGGAGGACCTGTTTTGCCTCTGCACGTAATCGGGACTCCATTTTACCCTCTGAAACATGAAAACCCATGTTCGAAAGCACACTTCTCCAACGGCGTACAGTCTTACGCGCCACGAAGAGGTTGAGATCACGGGGGGGGTGCTAAGATGGCTTCAGTGGTAAGACGTACAGACTGAGGTTGCAGACGATAGAAGACGCACATCTATAAAGTATGCAGGCATTATGATCTCTTGTGCCACAGATCCGCCTATCATCCCTTTATGCATTCGCAAAGCAAGCATGAAGCTGCTGATGTGGGGATAGGGTATGAATCTCAACACCGCGCGCCTGATACGAATTTCCAATGCTTTTTGTGCTATGTCTCGATGGCGGCTGTCGATTCCCATCACGGTGCGTAGGAAGGCGATATCGTATGGATGATTGCAGAGAGCATCCGTCCAGATAGCGTCAAATGCATGGACATGCATATTGTATGCGCTTATGTTGTTGCCCATGGGGGAGGTGGAGGTAACAGAAGAGGAAGTTGCAGACCATGTTTATAGTGGGCACCGCGAGTGGAGGATGTGATCGAGCAGGAAAATCGGTTTCCGTTGCAAAGCGGACGATCGAAATGCGTGATGTTGAGCCCGAGGCAGTGCAGCTCAGGTCACGTGCACCACAGCTGAATCTGGATAGCACGTGACTAGTTAGGGTTGCATGGTTTAGTCTAAGTCTAAGTCCTGCCTAACATATATGGCCAGCGACTGGACGTGTCCGTTGCAGTATGGGTCTAGTTCTTTCTTACCTATCTGCGAACCTTCATGCCGTGCATTGGAGCCTTTCATCCCATCATGGAACCAGACTACACCGTCGTTATCTAGGAAACGTGCTGTAAAGTGGAAATCGCCAAAGTACACGACACCTTTCAGGACATAATCCATTTCGCACGTTGGAAGTTCAATTTTCTTATCAACCTTCAGACCTGGAACTCGAAGGGGAATGACCCGAATAGGGGGGCTTGCAGGTATCTCTCTGTTTTCTGTTGGGCTACGACAGACGAGCCGTGTATGGCATGCAGGACATTTGTCATTGAATGCCAATCTGTCTCCCAACTGCTTGCTCAAGGAGGTTGGGACAATCATGTCAGGTGGCAGTGGGTACACCAGTGGGCTGAGGGTCTCATGAGGAACATCGAACGTGTCTAGACACGTCGGGCAATGAACAGCATACCCACTGCGCGATGCATCATGTAGAATAGTTCCTATGACTTCCAGTACGTCTGCTCCCAGATTACCATTTGGGAAAGCGGCTGAGTTTAGGCTGTGTAGTATCATACGAAGATGGTCTCGATATTCATTTAGTTGATGTCCACAGAGCTCAAAGTTCAGCAATGGCCATCGGCTTATTATTTCCGATCGAACAGATTCTGACCCTTCCATCCATAGGTTATATAGGATGAATATGATACTATCATATGCACAGCTATAGTTCACACTATCCCATATAGGCCCTCTTGGTGTTAGCTTTTTAGGCAATACATCAGGTTCTGCTGGTCCTCGCGGAGGGGTCTGCAAAGCAAGTTCAGGTGGAGCATTGGAGGTTTTCAGCCTTTTTGAAGCAGCAGGGGCACCGTCAATCTTTCGCTTTATACCACGCTTCCTTTGCAGGTTTTCCGAAACAAAGTTTTGGTTTATACTGACAGTGTCAAGTTCGGGGTGTCCACTGTCTTTATAGCAATCCTCATCCGTTTCGGCCTGTAAAGCCTTATGCAGTGATAATTCCAGGCCTTCCATCTGGCCACGAAGCGCGTAATAGTTTTTGATTGTTGGGTTTCGTAAGTCACATACCGCATTCTCTGGAATGAGTTTATGGTATCGTAATTCTGTCATTTTGTTCAGGATTTCCAGCTCTCTGAATTCCTGGCGAAGGTGTCCCGACATGTCTTTGCCCGTAATTTTTTTGGGGTCATATCCGCCTATGATGGCCGTACCATCTGCTGTTGCACCTCGTGATAAGGCGGTATAAATTGCTTGGTGGTTGCGGCAATTCATTAGATGGACGAGATTCCAAGGACGTGTTTTCCCCTGTGATGTATACTCCGTCATAGCGAAGTAAGGTAAAACAGGTACTTGACTTCGTTTAATTAAAACATGTTCACCACTTGGTGTCTCAACAGACAGAGATGTGTAGACTTTACTTGGTAAAGGTACAACATTCTCTGGTAGTCCTTCGATTTGTACACGCCGTGGCGGATTGACAAGCCTGACATATAGTGTTTGCAAACAGTCATGACCTGAAGGAAGTTTTTTGCTGTCCCAGTCAACGACAACCGCATCCTGTCCCTTGGTAATACATAATTCGGTTGCATCATTGTTACGTATCAATACGGGAAGACCCCGACACAGTGTTAACTTTCCAGCCACATGCTGGTCATTATTGCCTACAGGAAGGTTCCATAGTTTCTCCTGTATCGCAGGAGACAATTGCGCGATATCTATATATTTCTTCTTTCTCTTTGAAGCAGCATCTATCGTGAACTCAGCTATAGAGTCTTCAGAATAGAAATGGTGTACGGTCTCATTATGTTCACGGGCAAAACGTTCGACACCAACATCATTGATCCTATCTCTAAATGCATTGAAGGACGTTATAATCGCAGCATGGCGAAAATTATGATCCAAAGGCTTTGATGCACTCTCATCATCCTTAACTATCAGAGAGTCTAGAAATGCTAGGTCTTCTTCATCACAAGCACAATACCTCATGTTTGTCAGACACCTACGGAATGCCTTATCACGAGGAGACTGTTTCAATTGCCTCATATTCTGTGTGAGCATAATGACAGTGGTAAATTGGTGCCATATGGCCCGGCCTAGAAAGTCCTCTTGATCTCTTACTTTCGAACGCGGAGCCAGGAACGTTGTCGAGCCATCATACAGAGGAGAGCCGAACACAGGACTTAGTTGAGCAAAATCACCAAGGATGATCACATTCATTCCTCCAAAGATCTCATGAGAGTTATTCCTGATCTCACACAGGCGGGCGCTAATTTTATAAAAGGCATTCTCGGCAACCATTGAGACTTCATCAAATATTAAATAGTCGACACCATTCAGACGCTCCTGGGACTCACGCAGGGCGGCCGCTGAGCCCCTTCCGTTATCACCAGAACCCTGTTCATTTATACCAAGCAATGAATGATAAGTGAAGCCATTTAATTGTGCGGCTGCAGTTCCTGTTGGCGCTACAATGACATATCTCCCTGACTCTCCACGGTCTTCAAAGTATTTTTTCAGAGCATGAACAACTCTCGATTTACCCGTGCCTGCCATTCCTCCGATATACATTTTGAGTTGTTCCGGTGCCAGGGAAGCAGCATGGTTTGCCACTATTCTAAAAGCGCGGTCTTGTTCCTTGTTGAGCTGTGCCTCCTGAGCAATTTTGTCTGTAATTTGCTGTGCTTGAGAAGTTCTGGCTTTAAAGTCATGGAGAAAGTACGAGCTGTCCAAGAGTTTTACGTCTGCAGTTGGTTTATTGATATAATCAGGTGGTAGCCCATTCAATGCCAAAGTGGCCTGGCGATTGACACTTTTGGTTTGGCGAATGATAGCAGCACGCATAGATTTTATACAGTTCTTCCATGCAGATGGAGAACGTCGCTCGAAATTCAAATGAGGTGCACAAGGTGAGTTGTTAGTCACACCCACCTCATTGCCTTCTTCTTCATTTGACGGTGGGTCCTGGAAGTCGAGTAATCCGACACTGGACAATATACTATCTGCAAGTGTCATTGCTCTTAGCTTCTCGACGTAACGGTTACAGGCGAATGTAAATGCTTTATGCAGCTTGTCTCTTAGTTGCAATGGTTTACCATCATCTTCATCCTCGCTGTAGTCTGGATCCTGATTTGGTTCTGGTAGCTTCTGCAGGTCGAAATTGGCCAGAAAAGCAGTTGATTCGTTTAATTTACGTTTGGCTTGGAAGTCATCTCGAGCATCAAGGCATTCATAACGTAGGTTAAAGTTCTTCATTAAAGTAACTTGTCTAGTTGTGAAGCAGTGGAGGTTAAATGCCTCTGTCCACGATGAAATACCATCACGGAGTCCCGAAGGATCTCTCCATGGTTTGAACAAAACTAGCATAGTCTTCGAGTAGAATTCGCGATCTCCAATGTCGCTCCTTGGCAGACTTCCTCCTAATATATTCGGCACATTTAGCCTGAGATTGGAAGCTGAGAATACCGGACAATGTGTGAGAAACATTGGGTGTCCACACAAGAATGAGGGGCGGAGAAGCATATCAGTATGAGCTTTAATTGCATCTGCTGACATCTCCACAAATTTTTTTGGGACTAGTTCCACCTCGCCTTCGTCTAATTCAATGTCAGGTATATTATGTCCCGTCTTCTGTAGACAGTACTTAAATATTGCAAGTTCTTTTGGAGTCCGTTTACGTATCGTGTGTCCTTGAATCCAATTCCACAGTGGTAGTCGATCATATATTTTGGGACGGTATATATAATCATGTACCCTAGAACGTTCAAAATACCTCCCGTCACTCTGTCCTATTTCAAGGGGTATGCCTTCCTCGTTTTCCTCGTCTGTTGCATTCCCCAAACTGCTAGAACCTTCTGCAATATTATCTGAAACATAGTTGACAAATGTTCTCCAGTAAAAAGGTACAAAGGTGTGAGACACGTAGTGGTCAGGGTTTCCCAGAAGGTACAAGGATGCGAATGGGCTGCCCAACTCTAATTTGGTGGACAAAGAATTCACAATTTTTAGTAGTGTCCGTCGCCCGTTACTCAGCGAGTCGGTGGGGCTCTCAGTCTGTTCTCTGTTTTTAAGCAGAATTACCTTGGCAGCCTCAAATATGTGATGTGTTTTTGTTGTCAGTTTTGTGAGATAATCAGATACATAGTGCATGACTGCTTTCACAGCAGTGCCTGATAAGAGTGATGTAGTGTCCGTGTTGCCTCTCATGAAGTAGGCGAGCACCGGAGAAAAATCATTCATCATGGGCTCTTGTTTCTTCAGGTCGATGTGCCCATCATGTTCGTCAACAACTGTCTTGCTGTATACGGGTCTAGGAAATCGGGCTGAACATTCATTATACTTTGTTATACAACCCTTAGGTCCTGCTTGTACATTGCTTCCGACCTTGGCTGCAGATACACGACAACTGTGTACGTTCGAACGCCTAGCGATCGCGTCAACTTCTGACCTAAATTGTTCTTCGAATTCTAGGTCTAACTGACATCCTTGGCATTTGTCGTCACTGCACATAGGTCGAGGCTTTGGTGGTAGCAGCAATGTAGGATCGTGGCTGTCATCGACTTCAGTCATTATCGGATCACCTACGTTCCCGCTATAAAGTTCTCCAACACGACAACTTTCCAGATAACTCACAAGAGCCTGCTGAAATGCAGTGTCTCCAGATGTCAGACGTTCTCTCATGTCTTGTGGAGATAATGCATTGGCAATCCATATCAATATATGCAAGTGCAAGGTAAGCCTTCCTTGTTGTTCCACCATACCAAAGTACGCATCGGTCTGTCCGAAAATGCCATTGCCTTCTGAGCGCATGCCGAGAATGTGCTTAATGAAAGCGTTGACCATGAAATGGAAGAATCTCGCGGCAGCTACGGGATTCTGAGCAATGGCCTGATACCTTTCAGCACTTCCAGAAGGCAATTGAGGATTCCAGTCGAGTTTTGTTCCAGCATAATACAAGCATAACGGATGCTTAGAATCAACAGGTGAAAATGTGATAAACCACAAGGGCGCACCCTTAAAGGCCATAAGGGACCAGAGCTCATTTCTTCTTTGTTTCTTGGTTGTTGTAGAACCGCGAACATGACCGCCCATGTGATCAATGTCATTTAGCAAAGAAAAGCACGCCTTTTCGTCGTCTGTCTGTGGGGTGACTTTCTCCCCTGCAATCATTCGCTGTGTCAGGTCTGAAAGTGTGATAGGGTTCAGGCGTGCCAAACGTTCAGCAACATCCTTGAATTTCTGGCGCTTTGCCGCAAGAAAGCTTCCATCGATACTTGACTTGAGTTGTTCATGACAAAAAGCTACAATAGGGAAGTTTGTGTCTGTCTGGAACCTCTTATCCCAGTACATCAGCAACTTGCGCTTCAGCGACATGGAACTCCACTTGCCCTTGTGTATACGTTGACCAATACCACCAAACCCATACGGGAACAACCATGGAAACATTTTCGGATAGCTCTGAGGGTTGTCATACATAGATTCTGGCATGCTCTCCTTTCCAACTCCCAACACTTTGCCGCCTAGTTGGAGATGTCTGAGAGCAACCGCCTTGAGCGCCTTGGCACTCATAGTGGAGTATTCGGCACCTGTTAATCCGTGTACAGTAAAAGGACATGGTCCGCTTTCTGATCCTTCTTCCACTTCATTGTCATCAACACTCATGGCCAATGGATTTTTATTGGAGGCGCCATCCGTCTGCTTGTAATCGACGGAGAAAGGCACACCATATTCAGGGTACTGCATCAGGTTCTCCGCTGAGATTTTCAGATCGAAATAGTCGGAATGATTCAGTCTTAACCATTCAAGGGCACGCGCTACTTTATTCCGACGAACAAGGAGTGGTGTCCTAACAGCATCCTCTTGTGTTGGATAAGATGAACCCATATAAACAAAAGCAAGGACTTCGTCTAGATCGCTGCGGGGAGGTGGCAGCACGTTGTACAGAATAGGGGTAGGGTTCGCGAACATGATAACATTTGCACACATTTTAACCCGTCCTGACGCCACTCTGACCACGCACCTATTGTGGCGCACCCTTGCTATAAGCATTTCTTCCCCGAACGTGAGGCCTTGAAGCTCTTCGGGTACTTTGCCGATCCAAAACCCGTTTGCAAGGGCCGCGGGAGGTACCGTGCCTTTACGTAGAAAACCATCACAAGTCTGACAGATGCGTGAGCAATCCTCGTCAATCAAGGGTCCATCCAAAGGAGCAATAGGATCGGAAAAACTTTTCCTTTCCTTACGTGAATAATCACTTTTAAGGATTTCAAGGTTATAATGAGATTTGTCAAAAGGAAGTTGATGTTTATTGGCAACTAGAGAGCCGCAAACAGCGCATCCGCTCTCCTCTATGTTCCCAGGCGTCAGCTCATTCGTGCAATCGGTTAGAACTTTATTAATTTTCCTCATGGATAATGGTGGTGGCGGAAAATTGAACCGTTCTGAAACGGATGACGCGGAGGATTTCCATATCGCAACGTGAAGAGGACAGGTCAGACACACATGTCCTGAGAGGGTTTTTCTGGCATCAGACAAAGATGTACGGGCAGAGACAAAGACACCATGTTGACGGCAGACTTGTATTAATTTATCCCGGCTCAAGAACTCAGCTAATATATGAAGTGGCATATCCATGAGTAGTCGGCCCTCTCCATACAGCTGTCTATCATAGGGGACGTAGTCTTCGTACTCAAAGGATTCGACTTCATGGAATTCAAGTATGTCAACATTAAGACCAAACTGACAGATTTCGTCGATCGATAGGCATCTTGCTCGAGGAACACTATCTTGCGATGTGGTGACGACTTTTTCCCTCGCCTGAAGCAAACACTCGAACGATGCAATAAACTCTTGACAAGCAGTGCAATTGTGGTCCAAGGGTATAGCATCGAGCATTTGTGACCTTGTCCACTTACTCCTCAGAACCACGCCATGATAGTTTGCAATTGTGCGTATCTCATTCTTATTTAGATACGGAAGCAGTCTTGAAAGCGGAAATCTAGCATAAATGCGAAATTCAGAAGGAGGTTGGTCAGAAGGTATAAAGTCTTTGTTAGTATAGTAATGGCGAAAGCGGAACTGCAGAACCTTAGATGCTTCGCTCACATTCTGATCAGTATATGGAGCGAGGTCTGCCCCAGTAAGTCCACCATCCGGTCTAGCAGGACCACCGCCCACATGACGTGTGGCCAACTGAATACATGATGGGTCCAGCGGGCGCGCCTGTTGCTGTACTATGACCTTCTCCATGGTCAAGAAGTCTAATAACAGTCGGGCCCAGCATCCAGGCATACGACCAGTCATCATGTGATATCGCAAAAGCCAATCTGTGCGTCGTAGGAAATTGCGTATCAGGTATAATTTAACAATCATAGCAGTCTTCCGGCGGCGGAAGGGTCTAGCTATGACCATCACGGCCATGGGCAAGGGGGCCTTCAACGGTCTCGCACTGTTTTGAACCCAGAAGTTGAGATCGTCTCGCGTATTGCAGAGCAGGCTATCATTGTTGACGATAACATTGACATTGACATTGACCATGAAACTGACATTAACGTTATCGGTGGTATTCAATAGATAACCATGGATTTTTGTATGTGAAGTAGCATTAAAATCAAAGGAGTGGACCGTTACGTGGGGTGTAACAATACGCGACTGTCCTCTGGTTCCTACAGAAATTGTGAGTACTTGCATGTCAAGGGACGAAGAGATTCAACAGACGTACCGCTGGCAGATCGATCTTTCACCCAATTTGATGTGACTGCAGGTAAGACTAACCATGCATTTGCCAGGGCCAAGCAGAAAGCAAAGAAAAGCAGATACCAACGCATGGCGGGGTAACATTGGAATAGAATCTGCATGCGGGTAGCAATAAATACACATCGGAGGAGACGAAAATTTTCAGCGGTTAGAAATTATTATTAGCACTCATCACATGACAGAAGGCGCACGTGAGATGCAGCTCAGACGGTGCGGCACGTGAGGGACAAGTAATTTTATTTTTCGACAATTAAATAATAAAAAGCCGCTATTTTCTGATATTAAAAAAAGCGTGACCAATATGTCTCAAGCATGTCTCCTCCGTTTCCTGCTCCTAGGTTCCTCTGCAATGAAACTTCAGCAATTGATATTATAGGAAAGGGGGGAGACACACCTATGTAGTCCCCGTCATCGTCAGAACCCTCTGTATCATTATCAGGCTCCCCATATGCGTCCTCGTCACCACTTTCTTCTTCGTCTCCGACTTCAGCCTCGGGTGACAATCGACTTGGGCCCTCGAAAGCACCCTGAGGGGAAGTCCATTTTGCCCAATGATCGTCATCCAGATAGCTTTCTTCCACGTCACCTTCAGAGTTGCAACGTTCGATCCACCACCCACATGATGCCCCATGGGCGTATTTTCTGTCGGCAGGTGTGAGACCGCTCGGTACTGGAACAAGTGAGCATGGCATGTTGCAGTAGATATTCAGGAACATGCTTACCATCCCTACGGTCCTTCATATGCTTTTTCCTGGTAATAATGCAGTCAAACTTGAACCTACGGATCAAAACAGTCTGATCACGGTGGCGCTTCGCCCAGTCAAGGATTTCAGGAAAGTCCACGAAGCAACCGTCGAGCTGCTCGTCAAAATAGTTGTATCGAAAGGCCTCTACACCGCGTGGCTTATTCTTCGCCTTTGCACGGGCATTATACATCTTCAGGGTTGAAATAAGTTGACCAAAAAAGGGCACCACGACTGTCATGAACGGATCCAAAAGACCACGATTGCGGTCATCATCAGCGTAGACAATCTCTTCCTCAACATTGTCGTCGTCGTCCTCCTCCGGAATGACAGTGAACGCATAAGCTGCGCATATCCAAACGACGATGTTCCAAGCCATGCGACGAAAGTGAATAATGGTGTGGCGCTCGACTGACGAAAATGAGTTAAGATCATATTCACGAAGGCGAGCAAGCTGAGCGGAGTAACTGATATCGAGGGATGCTTTATTGTGCACTTTATCATCCGGAATATGCGGCGTCGGAAATGTGTATGTCTCCTCGGAAAATACAGCCACCAGAATCATTGCAGCACAAAGGGAGAGGATGTTGAGAAATGATTGTAGATCGGAGATTTCGGCAACATGAGCGTTCACCCGAGGATCTTTGGATTCCACGGAGAAGATGATGTGTTCGTAGTGAAAGGCAAGAAGCCGTTGAAGCATGACCCACTCGGCGACGTACTGTTCATTGGTGATGAATCGTCCGCAGAACCACGTATGGATAATGGTGACGAGCGTGTCGACAAACGTAGAGGAAGCCAAGAAATGGCCTCCGAAACAAATGGAGTGCTCCACTGTGTAGACAGCGTGCAAAGTTCCAGGAGGAAAGTACCTGACAATGGTTTATGAAGTACACCCACACAGGATGAGGATTCACCGACTTACACAGCATCCCCAGGCGACAGTACAACATATTCAACATCCCATTTGTGCTTACCCGAGCTTCTAGTATCAAACGGTGGATCTGACAGAAGGAAGTCAATCCGACGGAAGGAGTCGCAATCATCTTCCTTTGGAACCGCAAAGAAGACGACCTTTCGTCCACAGTCGCATTGAATCCACGAACCCGCGGCCTTAGCGTCAGAATGGAATCCGTGAAGTGCGCCTTGAAGACCCGCCAATCCCCAGCGGATAGTATGCACGGGAATATGCACAGTCTTGCAAAAAGGATGATCTTGAGTAGCCATCCATGCCAAAGTTTCGCTGGAGAAAGGGGTAGGGGCAGCCCCTGTGTAAGGAAGCGGAAAGTTAAGACCATTCAGGATAGGACCGTTGGGATCCTGGGCAGCTTCGAGAAGGTCAGAAACAAAGCCTTTTTTGACACGATTATGGTAAGTGTCCTCGCTGGGTTTTATCGACAGATCTGAAGTGAAATTAAGGAAGAAGTTACNTAGGGGCAGCCCCTGTGTAAGGAAGCGGAAAGTTAAGACCATTCAGGATAGGACCGTTGGGATCCTGGGCAGCTTCGAGAAGGTCAGAAACAAAGCCTTTTTTGACACGATTATGGTAAGTGTCCTCGCTGGGTTTTATCGACAGATCTGAAGTGAAATTAAGGAAGAAGTTACATTACTGCTGTTTTCAAAAAGGTTGGCGCGGCGGCGGTTTGATCAAAAAGCAAAAATAGACACTGGTTTTGGGTCTCTGAAGTATATGCAGAATTTTAAGAGTATTTCTTGCTCAATATTTCTGATTTTTGGTGCACCCTGTAGCATAGAATGTAGGCTATCGGAATATGCAAAAATATTGATGAAATTCTGGGAAGACATGATACTGAGAGAGGGCTCCTCCGCGGGTGTAAGTTGACTGAATCTCTTCGCTATTCAACATCTGGGATATGTATCAAAGGCCTAGGTAGCTTTAGAATAGTACTATAAGCACACAGTCAAAATTTCTAGCCAGAGGAGTGAGTATTTCAAAAGGTATTCAACATTGGGCTTGAGGCTCCAGATCAGTGATGAGCTGGCATACCAGGCGAGGTATATCTCGGTCAATTCTTGCTCAAATACCCTCGTTTTAACACAAAAATATTGTAATTATTGCTGGCTACTGAATCACTAAATATCGCGGGCCACGACCCTAGTACGAGTGGCGCAGGATGCCAGACAGCGGTACACTCGCTTGCGCTTTGCTGGCAACACATCACTCCGAAAAGCGAGGATATTCGTTCAATAATCATTTAGATATGCCCGTATGAATTAAGATCCGTTGGAATATAAAGGATTGAGCAAGAATTGACAGAGATATACCTTGCCTATTGTGCCAGCTCATCACTGATCTGGAGCTTCGAACCCAATGTTGGATATTTTTTGAAATACTTAATCTTCTGTCTGTAAATTTTGACTGTATGCTTAGAGTACTATTCTAAAGCTACCTAGACCTTTGAAACATATCCCAGATGTTGAATAGCGAAGAGATTCATTCAACTTACACCCGCGGAGGAGCCCTCTCTCAGTACCATGTCTTCCCGGAATTTCGTCAATATTTTTACATATTCTTGTAGCCTACGTTCTACGCTACGGGGCGCACTGAAAATCATGGAGATTGAGCTAGTAATACCCTTAAAATCTTGCATATAGTTCAGAGACCCAAAACCAGTGTCTATTTTTGCTTTTTGATCAAACCGCCGCCGCGCCAACCTTTTTGAAAACAGCAGTAA
>NHYE01001188.1:0-15694 GCA_002938385.1 Gymnopilus dilepis | reverse complement strand
CCTAGGGTATGGGGGGGGAATATGTGGGGGAGTGTAAAGTCCTCCCAGTCATGTGCCATAGAAGGATCATTGTCAGTCGTTGTGGGTCGTAGGCCTAGAACTTGATATGAGATTGTAATCTTTGTTTCGCCAAGTAAGTTGAGATCCACAGAATGAACTGGTTTTCCGTCGTTCATGATACCATTAACCATTCCAATGCAGAGCCAGACGCGATCTTCACAGCGTAACAGGCTACTGATTGGATCAGAGACCAATCGCGCTACTTCAGACGCAGATATCTGGGAGGTGTCAACATGACATAGCAATCCCTCAGACCCTGTATGCCAGTCAACTCCTTGTACACAACGAATGCGATAGTCGATGCGGAGATCTTCCAGTACTTGCTGAAAAGACCTAAAGCTTTCACCTTCGTCATTCTTTGTCCTTGGAAGGTTATGAACCGGTTGGCCTGTGTTTCCGGAGACAGATAGGCATCCTCAACTTCGACGCTTGCGGTCCTTGTCTGCTGTGAGATCATCAGTGCCAACGTGCGTGTCCATCACGAAAGCATCCCATAGATATTTGATTCTGAGTTGAGGAGCCTTTTGAAGGTCAACTTGGCCAAAGCCTTTCCGCGTCGCTTTTCACTATCAGATGCCATTGAAACAATCCGGAGTCTTAGTTTTCTTAGGATCGATGGCTATGCCATCGGTAAAGTCATTCGCTCCGAGAACCCTCAAGTTAAGGTTGGCGACCATGTCTATGGTTACCTAGGTAAGCCGTACCATATCCCGTGCTTTATCTGCCAGACGTGCTTGTGCTTACGTCCCTTCTTCAGAATTCCAGAACTACAGCGTACGCAAAGATCTAACGGGTCTGCGCATCATCGAGAATAAGGAGAAGCTACCGTGGTCCTTGTATGTCGGTGTGTTAGGCATGCCAGGTAAGCGTCGCTTCCGGGCCTGTATCGAAATGGCCACTAAAATTACATTCCAGGTAAAACTGCGTATATGGCACGGAAGGAGTATGCTCAGGCGAAGAAGGTAAGACCATTGGCCGTACCAGCTCCAAGTCGTGCTCATACCAGTGTCCGTAGGGAGAAACTGTCTTTGTCTCAGCTGCTGCTGGCCCAGTAGGATCGTGAGTGCTTGGAGTGCTTGCTTCAACGCCTTCATCGTATTCCAGCTCACTGTAATTGCAGGTTCGTAATCCAACTAGCCAAGATGGATGGCTTGAAGACTATTGGAACTGCTGGAACTGCTGAGAAGGTTGAGTTCTTGAAGGAGATTGGTACCGATGTCATATTCAATTATAAGACCACGAAACCGCGCGATGTTCTTCTCAAGGAAGGTGGGATTGACATGTAGGTGTTTTATCCCTCGTATTAGACAAGCAAAACTTACTGACGTGTCAATACGCAGCTACTGGGATAATGTCGGCGGTGAGACTCTAGACAACGCCTGTTTTGCTCGCCAGTGTAGGGGCTCATGGGGATGATGCGGTAGGCACGCTTGACGTCCGACTTCTAGACAAACGGGCGTACATCAGGACCAAGGCGAGCTCTGACCTCGCATTGTGCAGACCTGAGGTTGTGGAGGTTGTCCGGAGGTTGTCCAGAGGTACAGAGACATGCTTGCGAGGAATAAGTGCATTGCGACAAGAGTTCCGCACTGTGATTCATGCAAAGCCGAAGCTTGTTGGAGCATGCTTTTGTTTACACAGTGATGAGGACACTCAACATACCGGGTAGAAAGGCCGAGAAAGTTGGGGAGAGTGTAAAGCGACTTCGGTTGGGCGTTGCTCTTCGGCGAAGACAACATGAGCCGTTCCCTTACGACATCAGGTTCAACGATTCTAACTTCCTCTCCCCATCGGTCTAGGAAATCTCAACAACCGCCCAACACCGCCTCCTCTACACCCGCTTCAAAACCCTCTCCTCACACCTCGCGCCCGTCCTAGGCGAACTAGAGCGCTGCTCCGCCTCCTACCCCGACGCCCTCTCCTCCCTCCTCCAAGAATGCCACTCTGCCTACCTGTCCAGGCGGAAGGCGCTCCTCGTGCCCAGAGTGATGGAGGAGATCAGGGGATTGTTATGCGACCTGCTATACGACGATCTTCGACCAAGAATCCTGCATGAGCCAAGGCTGACTGTACTATGCGAAGTCTGCACCGTTCTACAAGCCCTCATGGTCCGCGACGCGTCAACTTCATCGCCAAGCCTCTCGTCCTCCGAAGCATCCTCCAACGACAATTCCTCCTCAGACGAAGAGCCATCCGAATCTGACTCAGAACTGGACCCCCAAACCCCCAACACAAACGCAAGCGCAAGCTCACCCGAGCCTCCTCCGACCAGCTCACCATCCCTGCTTCCGGCCGCCTCTCCCCGACACTCGGCGGTGCATTCCCAAAAGCCTAAAACAGCGCGGATGGGCAGGCGGCTCCACATTGCGCAGTTGCTCAAGATGGTGTTGCAGGATGCGCAGACGCGGTTGTTCTCCAAAGCTCAAGCGGTAATTCAGAGCGAGATTTGGTATTATGTGCCTAAGGAGGAAGATTTGGACATGGGGCTCAGAGCGGGCAGGTGTTTTTCCTTGGGTGCTTTCTTATTCTTTTTCTAAACTTTTTTTTGGCTTTGATAGATCCGTCAAGAGCCAGTGATATGGAGCTGAGAGAGAAAGAGAGCACAAATCAGCTCTTCCGGAACGTATTCGCTCTTGCCAAGAACAGAGGAGGAAGAGGCGGGCAGGACACGTGGTACCCTACTTTGCACAAAACGGTATGGGTACTAGGGCAGCTGAAGGATTTCATCCAGGTAGGAATCATACGCATCTTCCTACTCCCACCGAGTAATTAATCTACTCTACAGCCCGCCATCTTCGAGGACATCGCCCAAGAAGCACTCACCTACTGCCGCCTCTCCCTCATCTCCACCTCCGAGCTCATCGCCGCTCGCGGGGCTTCCACCAACCCGAACTCGACAGCTGCGCCGTCTACGACCCAATTTGCCAGACTTGACGCGGCGCTCTTCCTCGTCCGCCGCCTCCTGATACTCAAGGAGGTCTGGGCGAGCCTGGCGGAGGAAGAGGAGGCTTTGGGTGGTGCTCGTTTGGTGGAGAAGGAGAGGAAGACCGGGTTGAAGAGCCCTCGTGTACTTGAAATGGGTGGGTCTTTGATGGGCGGTGTTGTCAGTCCTGGTGGGGTTGGTCCTGCTGCAGGCAGAGGGGTGACAGGTAGGTTATCTCGACTCAGGGTGCTCATAGGCCGCGGCTAATCCTCCTGATCTAGAAACTCTTACCAACATGCTTAGCAAGACGACGTCTTTATTACCTGAAGGATTGTTCACGTTGCTTGGCGTTATGAGGGGTGTTGGTCCTGAAACAGACATGCAAGGCATTAAGCTCGTAAGTCTTCAATTTTATTTTCTCACTTCAGCTTCTCAAGGTGCTATCATGGGCTCGTACAGGATATCGGCCACAGCCTCCGCAAAGCATGTGAGGACATCATTGCAGTGTGTGCCAACCCGCTCTGCGACCCTCTGGAAGCATCCTTCAGCAGAACCAAAGTCGATCCAGCTGGCGCTGCTCCGCCCACCACTGCAGCTGCTATCCCAGCCACAGCTGCCCCTCAAGCAGACCTTTCTACGATTCACCTCCGTTTCCTCGCAGCCATCCAACGCGACTCGCCTCTATTCGTCGCTCGCGTCCGCGCTTACCTCATAGGGAGTGCTACTGTGGAAAGGGTCGTAAACGGAAGCGGGAGCGAAGTCAACGAAGTGGGTGCAGGTGGTGAAAACAAGGAGGGTGATGAAAGACCGTCTACTGGGGTCTTTACAACGACCTTTACTTTCACCGGATCCCTTCAGGCTGTCATAGGCCGGACACGACGACCTTACCTCCATCGACACGGCCTTCACACTCTCGGCGGGGCACTGGCATCGCCACATCACGCCTCGGGCATGCCCATCTCCGACCACGCGTTCGCTTACGGGCCTCCTTTCTTGCCTTTTTTTGCCTAGGAGATGCCTGGTTTCTGGCTTGGGGTAGCTTATGAGCATCTGAGGACACACTGACGTGTTCGGCGCGTCGCTTCCTTTTGGTGCATTCTGTGAGTCAACTTGCGTGTCTTTTGAGGCTCAATACTAACAGGGGGTGCAGCAGTGCAGGCGTGATATCTCGACGCCCGACTGGAGCCTGCAGTGCGGACCCCATGTTGCATCTTCAACAGCAATCTATACGCAGGAATAATTATGTTGCGTCTCAAGCAATGGATAATTTCTATTTTAGTTTATGGTGGCCGTGACTGTGAGACGTCGTCATGTTGATATCAGGTCCTGGGCAACTTGCCTCTTCTTGTTCGTCGCACCCATGCCCATGTCTGAATTTACTCTCCTGCCTAATTATTGTGTCGCCGCCTCTGCGTCTTCCATCCCTGGTGGGGCGCGTGCATCGCCTTCCGATGGTCCTCGACTTCCCGTTGAACTCATAAACAAGGCTGTCAGGCACCTCGCAGATGACACCTCTCGTGTACGATCAGGACTGGAGAAGGATCTCAGCGCGTGTGCTGAGGCATGCAGGACCCTGTGCCACTCAGCCCGGGCTGTCAGATTTAGAAAGATGGATTTGAAACTCATTGGACATTTCGAACCTAAAAAACTTCAGGATACCATCGAGAATTGGGCGCAATATGCACCCATTATTGCACCCCATCTTAGGGCCCTCACCCTTGATTGGAACATTGGCGAGGTCATGTCCGACAAACGTGTGATCACCGCCATGAAAGCCCTAGCGGAAAAGTCTCCCCTGAAGGAGTTGTACATCAAAGGTCCATTCCAGCGCTTCCCCGACATCCTGTACCCTCTGGCGGAGAAGGATTCTATTCGATGTATTTCCTTCCAACAACTTCGAGATATTCCTCAAGAACTCGTCGTTGGTCGAGACGGCCTACAATTCTTGCAACTCTTGCAAGCAGAAGTTGAGGTCCCTCCCTCGGTACATCTCTCGAACACCATGTGTTTCCAATTTGATCTCAACAGCAAGAGGCGGTCTCACGGTTTTCGTCAACCCAAATCTCTGCTATTACAGTTGGACCGGAATAATCCTAACGGAAATGTACTCATTCAGACATATTGTCAAGATTTACATGAATTAACTATGTGAGTCTTCCTGTTTATCATCTCATCGCCGTGCTCATGGCCTCAAGTGAATTTCCTTCTACGGAGGGGTATCAATATCTCTCTGAAGTTGCCAGGAATGTGTTCGCAAAGCTCAAGACTCTCTGCCTTGTTTTCAAGCGCAGCAGTGATTTCCTCACGCCGTTCGACGTTGCTCAATGGCTGCACATCACAGGAGCGACCAACCTCGTGACGCTAAGGGTGGTCTTTGAGTATGATCCTGCAGACAGCATCGCTGACATTGAAGAAGTACTGGAGCTCCTCGCCCTACAGCCGCGGTCGCCATTTGAGTTCGCTGAACTCTTCAGCCAGGGGAACACGCCCCACCTCGAAATTACACTCAAGTTCCCCCTACTCTACTACCATACATACAAGCAAGATCAACTTTCATTGGTCCAGGACGAGATACAGGAGCTTGCCGATGAAATGTTTGACCACGGAGGCGTTGTGACTGTCCGTGGCTTGCTCCTAGAAGGAGAAGACAACCTCATGTACATAGTAGACTCCCTTTTGTAGGTGTAGACATCAACATGCGTACGTTGAAAAACTTGCAAAGCTGAGATTGTTTTCTGTTGCTGTCTGCTTTTGCTACATGACGCCTCTCTTTGTGGCAGTTCGCCCTACCAAGCCAATACCTACCTGAAAGTCCTCGTAATGCACGTTGGCTCATCTCCACCAAGTTACGTGTGTCTGACAAAGGATGGCAGGTACGCCGTCGTCGCTTTTACTCTTCATATCGACTCATGGATGCCCTCCCCTGTAGTTGACCAATTTGGGGAAGGAAAAGAAGGCGACGAAGGTGACCGGTGACCCTCGCGCAACTCAGATACAAAGATAGTCGGTATCTCAGACGCGATAGGTACGCCTCGCAAACCATTTGATTATTCTGCATAAATTGTACACTGAAGGCTTCCGTAGCTCGAATTCACATTTCATCGTCAGGCCATGTGCCACCCCGCTGGTTCAGCCCTAGTACAATCAGAAAAATTTTGTAAGTCGGAAATTGGCTTTGATTGAGCTGCCTGATAGTCGGGCCGCAGGAGTGCAGGCCGCAGGAGTGCAGGCGACTGGTCTTCTTCCAATGACAAGACATAAATGACGTAGGAGAGCATGAGCGTGATTCGCCGGAACCTAATAAGCATGACACCGGTCTCAGTAAAGAGCATAGCACGCACAGATCGATCATGTATCTCAGTAAAGAGCACAGCACGCACAGATCGATCATGTAATCCAAGGACACGACGGAGGAACCCGAGTGGTACCTTCTCAGACCTTCTCCAGTTCAAGGAGAAGAAAATCGTCAACATCAACGGCCACCTCACATCCCGATATGAGATGGGGGTCGATACGGGCCATGTACAGCTTGCAGTGCTTCGGGAACCGGAAATGATCCAATGATAGGTGAAATACATAACTGAACGTGCCATAGACGCTTTGTGGAAGTAGTGGGGGGCAAAAATGCACCTGTGAGTTGACGTGACCCAGGTACCGATATACTTGGACTCATCTATGAAGCTCAACGTTGTTTCACCCACTTTCAAGGTGGGCAAAGTGTGTGAGAAGTTACCGAAAAGCGTCAGGAAGGACTTAGCGGCATTAATCAAGAGGAACGCACACCAATCGTCATGCATCCAGTCTGAATGGCTTCTGACTTGTTCCGCCGGATGAACGTCACGTCATCTGCAAATTCAACGTTTGACACTCGTCGAACTGCCAGAGCCACATCCATTGGATGGGGAGGTGGACGGAAGTCGGACATATAAAAGTTGAACAGACCTGGCGACGCTGAATCACATGCCAGAATTTCCCATAGTGCATGGGTCCGCTCTGAGCATTCGTCTTCCGAGCCACCCAGTGACGCGACATACTGCATTCTAGCGTAAAGCATCCTTAGCCAGTCAACCAGAGGACCCTGAGCGCCACGTTGGAAGAGCTGAAGCCATAATGTTGGTAGTTTAGTAGACGGAAAGGCGTTTGTGAGGTCCATAAACGCAGCATAGAGGATGTCACCATCTGCTCTGCAGCTTTCGATCGGATTCCGGAGTATCAGCACAGAGTCAGCTGTGCGGAATCTGGGTCGAAATCCATTCTGCGAATCCGGAAGAAGATGCTGTGATTTCCTCCAAGACCTTAGGCGACGATCAATCAGCAGCGTCATGACTTTGAGGAGGCAACACTCCAGCGCAATTAGGCGGTAGCTTTCAGGATTCGTTGCAGCCCGACCCGGCTTGAGGATACCGACAAGCAAAGTGGTGAGCCAAACACCCGGTGCATCGAGACGGTTTACACAGAGATTGAAGAGGCTGGCCAGTGATTCGCTCTCGATATCCAGACATCTGGCATATCCAATTCCTTCAGCACCTTGGCTTGTATGAAGGGCATGAGAGCGTATATGACACTTCACCCAGTCCAGTTCGTCCACCGTGAAAGGTCTTGATAAGTCTGCATTTGGCGAGATATCGATGCTGTGTCACATGCAGTCGAACTGATGAAGAGTGGCCACCTCTTTTGCACGACCTTCGATAATATCAATATCTACCTTCGGAAATTCCAGCAAAGAATTACGAACCAGAACACCATGACCCATGCAACAAACTGCGCCATTATTGCCATTGACGAAGAGGGCCTTGATGTCCAGCAAATTGAGCTGCTCCAAACAAAGCTGAGTCGTCGTGGACAGCATCTTGATGCCTGCTACAACGATGTTGAACCTTCTCAAGGTGATGATGAACACTTGAAAAAGGCATTCGCATCACTTGTTGCCGAGATGCTTGTCCGCTACACTCCTGACAGCAAGGAATGGAAAGGTTTCAATGAGATCCTTGCAGGGACAAAGAAGATGATGCCAGAGGACCGACCTTTGCCTGCCAAAAAGACTGATGCTCGGCCGTTTGGTGTTTTCGATATCAATGAAGGGTCGAAGAAGGGAATAGTTGACATAATGAAAGCAATCCGTGAGCGGTCAACCCTGCCAGAGAGTGAGTGGTCAGCAAAGACACGGATAGTCCTCGGAGATTGGTTGACAAGCAACAACTTACGAGGAGCACAACGAAACAGGGCCGACGATATCAACTCCATGGAACGCGTCGAATATGTCGAGGAGCTCAGCAGTCTTTGGCATTATGGACTGCAGGCAGCACATTGCCTGATGCGCACACACTTTGGTCAGGCAACCGAGGACCCAACTTCTCTTGCATCACATAAGGGTCTGCTTGGACGTACCTGGGATGAAACCAAGCCCAATTATGCCGCTGCAAAGTCCTTAATACGTCACTCATTGATTGGCAGACTGCTTCATATTGCCATGGCGAAGAAGGGGTTTCAGCAATGGTCGGAATTGAAGAGTTGGAGGCCAAATTTAGACGAGATCAAGGCTCTCGCAGAAGACATTGTCCTAAACCACGCGAACACGTCAGCAGCAGAACGTATGAAAGATGCAGGAGACGACTGGGAGGCGCACAATATTTTTTTCATCGGGGATGCCTTGCTCTTTTGCGAGTTTGAGCAGGCTGTGGCACATGCGGATCCTGGTCGGGTACTCCGGGTGATGAAGTATTGGTGCTTTGCATTCCGCGGTGCTGGCCAACATAACTATGCGCGAGAATGTGCTGAAGTCCTTTTGAGATGGAAGTACAAGCTGACTGACATGTTGCGAAAGGCTCTAGAGCGAGCGTGGTTCGTCAACCGCTGGGGTTTACCGAGGCGGTGGATTCCGGCTGATCTCTACGTTGAGCAGCTGAATTACTGGGTCAAGGTAAAGGAACACCTACCCTCGGAAACAGACAGTACTAACTCGTTGTCAGCGTGTCTTTATTGCTCAAGGAAATAGTGTTAACGTTGTGTACATCATAAAAAAAGGATCTGCATGTGTCGAGGCCTTTCGTGATGTCACGGAACGTGTTTCCAGGTTCTTCGGGAACCCCGACCGCTCACGGCGTTCCAAGGAGATTTCTTTCCAAGAAGACCTACGCACTCTGGTCGAGCATCTGAGCAAGAACAACCTCCATGGATCCCGTAAGGTACGACCAGTGTTAGCCACTCAAACCGCCAAGAGCAAAGGACCCACCTCAGCCATAGTTGACGTGCAGGTTGAAGGTGCAGGCATGTGGCAACATGGCAAGTTCAAGGATTTGATGCGAAATACCACATTCGACCCTGCACTTGGGTACCCAATCACAGAAGAAGACAAGCGCCTTGACACGGGAACAGCCTTCGACGACACTGACAATAACCCGTTGGAACGTGATAGCTTTGAGGATGTTCATGTCGACGAAGGAGATGAGGCCGTAGGATCTCTCAGCGGTGGCGGAGAATATTCTACAGGTGAAATTTTATTGTAAAACTACACTACTGGTCCGGTTTTGAAAGATTGTTTGAGGGATGGTATGGATAGTGAGTGTATAGTGACGGCGGTGCATGCACTGGTGTCCATGGGAAAGAGTGATATGCCATGTTTGGTGTGAGGAGGTTCGGGGTGAGGAGGTGACGGTAAGGATTCGGGTCAGGGAAATTTTGAGGCGTCGACGGAGTAGACGGGAATGATTGAGCATTGTATGATGCTGTCGAAGTCGAGGGAGAAGGACCAGGTGGCAAATCAAATACATTGGTCCGGGAAGTCGATGCTGTCAGGGCTGGAGGCTGCTGGGGTGGGCGTGGAGTCTGAAACACATTTTAATCACGAACAGGACCTGCTGGTACACGGAAGCGCGAGGTGAATGTTTGTTGGGAAGGCTGAGGTGCTCGTGGAGTTGTGGTCATGAAAGCTGGTTGTTCAATGGACGGACGTGCGCTTTGGCGTGTTTTCTTTCGGCCACGGCGTTGAGATGGGGGTGTGGTGGGAACGACAATGGCAGCAGTCTCACGCCAGTCAGAAATGATAGATAGAATGTCTTCCCAGTCGGATTCACTTGCGGAGTCCCAGGTTACAAGCTTGCGAAGAAACCGAGTGGTGAGGTTTTGCTCAGCCAAGAATTTCGGGGCGGATGAGAGAAAGCTGGTGAGCTGCTTCGGTGGAAGGATAGTTTGAGCTGAGAAAAACAGAGGGGAGCCTCGTTCACGATGCTTGTCATCTCGCCACTTGCAAAGCCTCTCGAGAAGCTTTTCCTCTTCCTCCTTCGGCACCTTGACACTCTTGCGAGTTGCGACGAAACTTGAAGCAGCTGAGACACTGCTAGCGACTGAAGGAGAACGAGATGGAGGTGGGGCTGGACCATTGACGAAGTGATGGGAATAAGCTGTCAGTCGAGGGTCATGCCTTGTCGCCATCGAGAAAGGAACGATGAGCTCGGGATTGCAGCGATAGCAGCATCGCTCAGGTGGTGGCTTCCTGTGCAGATCCAGAATTGTCCACGTCATTTCAAATGAGGAGCTTTTCGACCGAAAGCCTGGTTTTCCTGATGTACTGTCACCCAGGCTATGACTGATTGTCAAGCCAGTCTTCGGTGAGAATTCGTCACGGAGGAAGACATGTGCGCAGTCTAAACAAAAGATCAATGATAAGATCAAGTCATAAGTTGAACGGCTTACTAGGGAGATCAGGAGAACCAAGGTTAATGAAATTTTCAAGCCTGACATCAAGATTAGCACGCTGTAGCATGTCTTTCTTGGTCTCTTCTGCTTTCTTCGACTTGCGACTGCGATCCATGTGGTGATGTACGACAGCTTCAGCAGGGGAAGGGCGAAAAGCCCATTTTGGCACCAAGAGGATGCAAACGGCCTCAGTCTTCCTATCCCGCCCACCGCGCCCCCAACGTTGAGAAACTATACTCAACGACTTCAATCTTGGCACACCAAAGGATATGACATACTTGATGTTTGGCACATTGCATCCCATGCCTGCAGCGTTTGTCGCACATAGGATCCGGTAGATATCTTGTTCAAATTTTTCCCAAGCAGCCTGCTTCGCTTTCTCGGAAAGGTCAGATGAAAAGGCATGTACATGAGATCGGAGGTGGGGTGGAAGGAATTGCACTGCTTCACGGCAGGCGGCTTCTGAGTCGAAGTAAAGGATGCTTTTCGGGATGTCGGCAATGGTTGTATCATCATTGAGCACAGTAGGAAGGATGTCGAGGAATGGCATTTTTGGGTCTGTGTAAGGACGAGTGACATAAAGTAAATTGGGGCGATCTGTCCCTACGTCGAGTCCCCAGAAAGACCGGTGACCATATCCCAGAGTATTCCAGATGAGGTCAAAAGTTGAAGTTCTTGCAGTCGCAGTACAGGCGACAATGGCAACCTCGTACCCGGTGTAATTGCGAAGGGTATTGAGCTTGCAATAGAGGGGTCGAAAATCATCCCCACCCCACTCATCGATACAGTGGGCCTCGTCAACAACCACGGCCGTCAGACGACCACGAAAACGCGTGTCTTTCCAGAGTTTTTGAAAGCTCTCGGCAAGGGCCATCTCCGGCGACATATAAACAAGAGCGGCCGCTGTACGGACGTCCTTCCAGAGATTCGCGGTCTTTGTAGTGTCCTCGTTGATGACCAGGGCCTGAATACCCTTTGCCGAAGCTTGCTGGGCCTGGGTGACAGATGAGTAGTGGATTGAGATGCAGCTTCTAGTAACTTACCTGGTCGTTTTCTAGGGCTTTCAATGGGCTGATAACAATGGCAAGCTTCCCTGTCCCTCCAAGAACTGCCAATCCTTCAAATATGAGGCTCTTCCCATAGCCAGTTCCGGCGCAAAAGATACTGTCGTAGCCCTGGAGTATTCGCCGAATGAGATGGACTTGCCATTCGTCGGGGGTGTATGAAAGCCGCAGTTTCGAGATAAGCGTTGCAGGGATTGATGTAAGGGATAGTTCTGGAGGTAATTTAGCTTTGATACCGCGTAGGCGGTGCGAAAGGTTTGCATTTCCTCGTCGGGGAGTCTGGATCGTGTTCGGGAGCGTGTTGGACCTAGACGGTGTCGACGGCGGGCTTCTCATCGACGGCGAGCTTGCGAGTCGAGATGTAGAGGGTGTATGGGGTGTTCTAGAGCTTCCGCGACGCTTTGAAGGAGTGGTGGGCTGTGGAAGCGAGGTTGGCAATGAGGTGCTGGGAGTCATGCTTGCAGAGGCTATTATGAGCTTTCAAGGGAGATCTAGCCCAGAATCTTTGGTAAGTTGCTAATAATAGCTAAGATATACAATATAAGGCTTACCAGGACAGCGGATGGCGCGATTGTAAAGGACAGGAAGGAGAGGATACGAGGTGCTGAAGGCGGAAAAGATTGGCCAAGATCAATAGGAAGATAATATCATAGAACAGATTAAAATCAAGAATAAGGTAGGCCAAGATCGAATTAAGTCGCTAATAGAATATCATAGCGAGAGAGCGAGAGGCCGTGTCGTCAGAAATTGGAAGAGATCTTGGTGGTTTTCGGCACTTGGGTCNAAGATCGAATTAAGTCGCTAATAGAATATCATAGCGAGAGAGCGAGAGGCCGTGTCGTCAGAAATTGGAAGAGATCTTGGTGGTTTTCGGCACTTGGGTCCAAGCCCCTCCTGCGGAGGTACGGTACAAACAAGAAATTTCCCAAAACCGGACGGAGTAAACAAATAAACTGCCTAATCCGTATTTTTTACCGTACAAACTAGAACCTCCGCAGGACGTGGTCTCTTCTTCGACTCAAGCACCCCTTCCAGACAGGTGTTTTTTCCTGGGCCTAGTTTCAGACCAGCGCCTCACTCATGGCACCATTGGGGTCTCAGAAACTAAAGGCTGTGGTTAAGGGTTCTCGCTGTCGTGGCCCCCCTGGGCTGCGCCACCCAATGCCGTTGAAGTTCAAAACCCAACATGAGTTTGAAAAATCTCAGAGGGCACTTCGCAAAGCAATGCACGAGTTTTGTGAGGTTACCCGCTTTCTTGAGTCAGTTATCTTCTGACGCAGCATCTAGTTCCCGTGGAAGTCAGGGATATTGTCCTTGAAAAACACTTGAAAGCCTTACAGGCCAAACCTTCAGGAGCGTCATACGAGGAATTTCTAAATTTTCCTCCTTTTTTCCGCAGGTCTTTTGGTAAAAGAGGGACGATCAACCTAACCAGCGACACTCGAATCGAAAAGTTTATCTTGGATTCCTTTAACTTTCGGAGCGTTTTTGGCCACCGGGGCATCACATTTCGCGATGTCTATTGCTTGCAAACGGTGTTGCCCTCCTCAGCTGCCCTGTTTGCGAGCTTAGGCGCTGAATTATCCTTCTCCGCTGTGACGCATCTCAGCATCCATTGTGGACTTGAACCGGATTTCCTAAAGTCTCTCAAGCAGTGGGATATGGTGCTAGGCAGGCTGGAGGTTCTCAGAATCAAATATATGGTTTTCGTCGACGAGGTAAGTTTGCTATGCTGTCTACAATACCGTCCCTCTGATCTCTTCTTCCTTAGGTCGAGGACGAGGAGATGCCCTGGGAAAACCCTTTGTGGATTGAAGTCCTCGGATTGTGTCTGAATATGCGGGTCTTCCTGCTGAAGACTCCTTTGCCCGTATCCAGGCAAGATGACTGGTCCTGCCAGGAGCTAGTTCCCATCTGGGCAAGTAACTTGCCTAAGTTACAGCGCGTCTACATCTTCCACGCTTATGACGAAAGTTGTGATGTCGGTGACTTTCTATGGCAAGGATCCAACGTGTTGCACACCAGATCGGCCTATGGAAGTAACATCTGGGAAAGCCAGCATGTCAGGCCCAAAGATTTTTGTGCTCGGCTCCCTTTCCGTAGACTTGTGCCATACACCACGGTGCCACCTGAGGACGTTGATGTCTACGACAGCGACGACTGCTGGGCTCCTGATGATGGCGAAGTCCCCTCTGATGATCTCCAGTACCCCAATGGTCTTGAAGGTGGCTGGATGGCTGTTGATCTGAGTTAAAATCAACGGTTTGTGCGTGTAGAATGCAGTCTTGAGGTGAGAATAATTGTTTTTGACGGTTATCCTCAATCTTATTTGCTTTCGTATGCTAGAATTTGCCTTTGGTATCAAATCTGCTCCTATATCTTATCTTATCTTCTAATTCATACAAGTCCCCCAGTGCTTTCCTGTAAAAGAAGATTGGGTGAATTCAATTATATTTTCTGGCAGTTCCTGAAGCAATAACAAAATAATACTGAGCTTCTCTTTACCCAAGTCATGTCTCGGCCTTTAGGCACTTCCAAGCAACCTAGGATTACCGTTGAAATTGGTTTCAGGATTGACAATCGATGACAACTTCCTGGGGTGCTGCCAACCTCGGTCGCTGTGGTCTCAACGAGACGGATACCAAGATCTCCTTGTTTCTGCATACTGGAATTCGTAGATGTCGACTAAATAGGGCTCGAAGTCAATTACAGGAATTACTTGACGTGACTGTCTTTGACGTTATCTTCAGCAGTAGGCACTTGTCATTCCTGTTTCATCAGGAAGATCGCACGTTACTTGGGGTCACTTGGCCAAGCCGCCCAAGTCACGCCAAGCGGCTCAAGCGGCTCAAGCTCCCCAGTTCGGATCAACTTGGCCAAAAAAAGATATACTGGCCAAGTGCTTGGCCAAGCACTTGGCCAAGGGCTCCCAAGCTNCATCAGGAAGATCGCACGTTACTTGGGGTCACTTGGCCAAGCCGCCCAAGTCACGCCAAGCGGCTCAAGCGGCTCAAGCTCCCCAGTTCGGATCAACTTGGCCAAAAAAAGATATACTGGCCAAGTGCTTGGCCAAGCACTTGGCCAAGGGCTCCCAAGCTCTCCCAAGTCGACTCTCAGTACTTTCAGATTTCCAATACCAGGACCACATTCGTTGCATTATACCGTGTAAATCAATCATATTCACTACTTATTACATTACTATTACAGTCTGTGTAATATACAGCTAATTGACAGATACAGAAAGTCCCTTTCCGACGTTCTCAGCTTCCCTGCCCTCACCTTGCCACGACGCCTAATCGTTGTCCTCAGAAACGAAGCGGAGATGCCCTGAAAAATTTTTAGCATTCAATCGAAGCAAAATTCTAGTCGATACGCACATTTCTCCTCGGCGATTCCTTCCGTACCGCTTCCTCTGAAGATAGATCCTTCAATGGGGCATGATGAGCTTGTGATGAGCTAAGAAGAAGTTAATATATGTTTATTGCGCAAGAAAGAGGTCAACTTACTTATATATCTCGTAGTCCTACACTTATAAGACAACAATGAAGAGGCAGAGGGCTCCGGGTATCACTCTTCAGCGGTATGGAGCCAGGAGTGGTGCTGACTCTGATGTTCGCGTCAGTCACTGCTTAGAAAAGAAAAGGCTGACGAGAGCGTACCAAATTCCGTGCTCCATCAGATCTCCGACCGTCATCCCTACACCTGGGTGCTTATTGCGACGCTACCGAGGCCTGTTAAAAATATTCTGTTAAGGAGCTATCGAAGAAAGGAAAGTGACGCGACTTGCCTGTCTGCCCGGATCATGGCGGTAAGGTCATCTCTGAGGGAACGTGAGACGTCAGAGTATGAGAGGTTGGAGGGTTGGAGAAGGGGGCCGTCGATGGTGAGTGATGGTGGTAAGTGATGAAGTGATAAGGCGAAGATTGAACTTCGATAACGATTTTCACGATCA
>NHYE01001186.1:0-20783 GCA_002938385.1 Gymnopilus dilepis | reverse complement strand
CGGATACGCACTGCTCGGCTCCATCCGCTGAAAGACCGACTGTGCAAACGCTGGTGTTTGGAAAGTCGATGCAGGAGCGAGGGGGTTCCAGGGGGGTGTCTGGGTTGGGGTGTATTGGAAGGACCTATGATTTTTAAAACCAATACAAGCATAGAGAAGGAGGGAGAGGAGTTAGTTATGTGAAATAGGAGCATATATGCGCCCAAAAACCAAAAAAACCACTTACCCTCCTGCTCCAACCTGGACTTGCTCACTCAACAGCCTAACAGCCTCATCCCTTGTGTTCTCCCAGAATCCCGAGTCGTCTGCGCCTCCACCTCCAGTCCCTCCACCACCACCTTGGGGCGAGTGGGACGCCAGATACCTTAGCTCGTTATCATATTCCGAGTACGGGGGCGGGGGCGGGTTTGCGTTGTAAGAAGACGAAGAGGATATCGATGTGTCCAGGTTCATATTGTAAAAGTCAGGCTGAGGAAAGATCGGCGCGTTTCCCATGCTCATCCCGCCAATATGCCTCGAAACTAGAATCCCATATCAGTTTTTCTTCCTTCATAGCAGCATTTACACCGTAGAAAAGGCCTGAACTCACTATGATGCACAGGCGTAGCACTCGCAGGCGGGTACACCGCCAGGAGCCGCTGCGCGCTCGAGCTTTGGAGGGCGTCGTTGGAGTTGGCGGGGGGCATAACATGCCCATGAACACTAGTTCCGCCACCCAAGGACTGAGGTTGGTGCTGAGTCTGATGAGGCTGGTGGTGAGGCTGCCAATGGTAATTCATGGGTGGCACATTGACACCCGCGTTCGAGTTCGGAGTCGGACCCTGGGGCTGCCCAGGACCACGCTGCTGAGGCTGCCGCCCATCACCGCCATTCCTCCTGTACCCCTGCTGCTGCCCCTGCCCCTGCTGAGGCTGGTGGGGATACCACTGCGTATTGCGGTTGTGGTTGTGGTTGTGGCTCATGCCGAGTAGAAGTACCAGGGCATAGACCGACCAAGTCTAAAAAGAGACCAAAGAACGAAGAATGTGAAGAGGGGAAGAGAGATCAAAAGCAAAAGCAAAACCAGAACAGAAACTGGCACACAGCAAAGTCCGAAATTGGCTGCCTCGCGCCTCGACCGTGCTGAGCGTGACGCGATTATTGGTTGGTCACGAAGTGATGGTCACACCGGCAACTTAGGTTTTTTTTCTGCTCACCGCGGACCGATCACAGTCAGCTGTGAAGAGAAGGGTTGACGCTGGTGCTTGCTCGCTCATGCTGTCTGGGTCGTCCTGCTTCCAAGTTTCTCTATCCTCTCCTCTAGATCTGCTTCCTTGCTTCTGCTTCTGCGTCGCTCTCTGGCGTATGTAGACGCTAGAACCTAGACCCCCACTCGAGCTTGCCTACCTCCACTTCCTAGCCCAGGTTCACAGTCCCCAAACCAAAATCTAAAATGCCAACCGCAACAACACAAACGATCCCCAAAATCCGCGACCCCTCATACTACTTCAAACACCAAAACCGAAAGCAAAAGGAGAAGCAGAAGAAGAAGCCTGTGCCGTGGGTGGACGTGAGCGACGATGATCAGTCGTCAAAGTCCAAGGCAACTTCAAGAGGAAATGGGAAGGAAAAGCATCATCACCAGCACCAGCACCAAAACTCGAAGCACTCGCTGAAACGCAAAAACTCTTTCGTTAACGGACACAGCGAGCATAGCTCTAACTCTAAGCACGAACATAAGCATAAGAAGCGGCGGCACTCTCTTGCTGCTTCAACCGCTTCTGGCTCTGGCTCTGGACCTGCTTCTGCTTCCGTGAATGACACCGTTGACGAGCACGACACGCCCCCGCCTGTCGACTCCCTGTCTCCCCCTCCCTCCTCGATGAATGGACTCGGGCCTGTACCCGGTAGCTCGAAGAAAGCCCACCTAAACGGTTCAAGTGCAGGACCAAGCACGTCGCACAGTAATAGTAGTAGTGCAAAAGCCAAAGCGCAAGCTATACAAGAGCAGAGGGCTCAGCTGCCTATTGCCAAAGGTCCGTCTGCTTGCTAGATTTCAGGAATGTACGTTGACGATTGTCTATCTTATAGGGAAAGACAAAATCATTGAAGAAATCCGCAAAAACGAAGTAACAATCCTGCTCGGCGAGACCGGGTCGGGCAAAACGACCCAAATCCCGCAATACATCCTCACCTCCCTCTTCCCCTCCCTAATCGGCATAACCCAACCCCGAAAGGTCGCCGCCACCTCCCTCGCCTCCCGCGTCGCCTCCGAAACCCAGACCCCCCTGGGCTCCTTAGTCGGCTACTCCGTGCGATTCGACGACCGCACCTCGCCCAGCACGCGCATCAAGTATCTGACGGACGGGATGCTCGTGAGGGAGATGATGGCCGACCCGCTCTTGGGCGGGTATGGCGTGATTGTGGTGGACGAGGCGCATGAGAGGACGTTGAGGACGGATGTGATTATCGCGAATTTGAAGAAGATTTTGCGGGTGCGGAATGGGGGTGGGGGTGATGATGGCGCAAAAGGCAAGGGTGCGGACAAGGCCCCTTTCAACCCCTTGAAAGTGGTCATAATGAGCGCCACCCTCGACGCAGAGAAATTCTCCAAGTTCTTCAACAAGTACGTCTTCCCCAAGCTGCCTTTCATATCTTTTTTTCTAATTTCCCTCCTTATAGCGCACCAATCCTCTACGTCAAAGGCCGCCAACACCCCGTCAAGATCTACCACGCCGCCCAACCCCAACTCGACTACACCGACGCGGCCTTACGGACGTTCTTCCAGATCCACACGGACCAGCCGCCGGGGGACGTGCTCGTTTTCCTCCCGGGGCAGGAGGACATCGAGGCGCTCAAGACGTCCATTGAGCTGTATGCGAAGCAGCTGCCGGTGGATAAACCAGGGGTGGGTCCCTCTCTCGAACTCACAAAAGCTATCAACAACCCTGAAATTTGATTCTTGGTATTTTGATAATTCACCAGGTTCTCGTATGCACAATGTTCGCAGCCCAAGACCCCTCGCACACCTCCGCCGCATTCCTCCCCGCCCCGCCACACACCCGCAAGGTGATCCTCGCAACCAACATCGCAGAAACGTCCATCACCATCCCCGGGATCACATACGTCATCGACACCGGAAAACATAAATCAAAACACCACCTCTCCCGGCTCACCGGGGGCGGCTTCGACACCCTGCTCACCACGGACATCACCAAGAGCAGCGCGAGCCAGAGGGCGGGGCGCGCGGGGAGGGAGGGCCCCGGGGTGTGTTTTAGGCTGTACACGGAGGAGGCGTTCAGGGCGATGAAGGACGCGGACGAGCCGGAGGTGTTGAGGGTCAGTTTGGTGGGGAGTATACTGGGCATGAAGTGCCTTGGGCAGGAGATGGTGGAGCTGGATATGTTGGATAAACCGGATATGGAGTCAAGTAGGTCCCTTTGCCTTTTTCATCTCTGGATTGCATTATCTAATATCACCCCTACCCTCTCTCTCTAGTCGCTTCCGCACTCAAAACCCTCTGGCTCCTCGGCGCCCTCGACAACACCCAGTCCCTCACGCCCCTCGGTAAAAAAATGTCCCTCTTCCCGCTCGACCCCCCGCTCGCATGCGCGCTCCTCGCCTCTTCCTCCCACCCTCCCCCTACGACCTCCCACGTCCTCACCCTCGTGTCCCTCCTCTCCACCACCTCGAAGCCCTTCCTGCCGCTCACCGCCCAAGAGCGGGAGAGATTGCACGAAAAAACCGACACGTCGAGCTCGAACCCCAGAGCGGCGTTTACCCACCCGCACTCGGACCACCTGACCCTCCTCGCCGCGTACAGTGCATACTCCGAGATCGCGCTCACGGAGAATAAAGCGTCGCGGAGGGCGTGGTGTCGGAAACATGGGATTAATGAGAGGGCGTTCTTGGAGGCAAGAGATATTAGGCGCCAGTTGGTCGAGGTGTGTCGGCGGGCGGGGGTGGCTGTGGAGGAAGGGCAGGAAAAAAGCGGGGCTGCGAATACGAACACGGGCACGAACACGAGCACGAGCACGAAGGATTGGGAAGACTGGGTGATCCGGAGCCTTGGACATGGCTTAGCGGGCAACTCGGCGTTCTTGCAGCCGGATGGGACGTACAAGCAGACGATGGGGCAGACGGTGCGTTCCGGTCCACTTCTCTCATTTTCGTCTACATCTCTCCTGTTTTCTTTTTGCTTGTGGCTGATTCCAGCTTTTGCCTTTTGCTCCAGATCGTCAAGATCCACCCCTCCTCCGTCCTAGTCGACAAAAAAGTGCCAGCGATCATATACGACGAGCTGGTAAGCCCTTCTCCCTCCCTCTCCCTCTTCCTCCCTCCCTTTCCCTCCTTCCTTTCTCAATGCCGAATGATATGTATGACGAGGGCTAACACTTGCACGCGACACAGATATACACCAACCAGATCTACGCACGCGGCGTGTCCGCCATCCCGAAAAGCTTCTTCCTGTCGCTCGATGCGTTCAAGCAGCGGAAGGCGTGATCGTGATCGTGCAGGGTTGAAGCTTGAAGGGTTCGCATATGGCGTTCATGCATACGCTCTTGAAGGCTCGGCGCCACAAAACCGTGGCCACTCGAGTTCGAGTACTTGGTCGCGTTCAAAGTCTTCCTGTCAGGCTTTTGACGGCCGTTAGGTCGTGAATGGGTTCCATGGCTGCCCCAGCAGCACTGGGTACTAGTGGTCCTTGTCCACGTTCAAGGATTCAAAATTCCATTTTCGACTTGGAGTTACGATTACGATTGTTCATGAAGTCTGTCCAAGTGTCCGTTGAGCATATTCGCTTAGGGTCCTTTTTCTTTTTCTATTCCATTCGTTCATTCGTTCGTCTGCTGCATCATCCATAGATTCTAGCATTCGCATTACACTGCATACCGCATCTTTAATCGCATACTTATCCGGAATTTTCATCTTATTCCAGCTTGGAAGCTGCAAAGCATTATCGTATGTAGCTTGATCCTCCACGTGCCCCCGAAGTCTCCCCCGAACATCTCTTTCCGTCCCTCCTTGCACGCAGTCGAATTCTACGTCCTGGGGAAACAGAATGATGGCCTGGGTATATCAAACTTTGGTGGCACCTTCGAGATCATACATACATACTCGTATGCGTCTTTAGCCGAATGGCTATGAGTGGCAAAGGCGAAGACAGAGGATGCAGAGTGGGATGCTCGGTGCCTTTTGCCACCACATTCAAAAATTCAAAGGGTCCTGTCAATAAGTCGTACCCCAGATTTCAATTCCGTTCACTGGCACTTCCACTTTCTCAGAAGCGTTCTTCGCCAGGATGCAATCCACTCTTTTTCCTTCGTTCCCTAACCATCAACCTTGAGCTCAAGTCGAGTTTGTGACTCACTCTGCTCCTCTTCTTTTGAGATTCCAGCTTGCTGCTTGGAACTCGAGTGACCATGGACTCTGACGACCTCGTACCAGGCATCGACGTCGGTACCACCCTCTCGCGATCCTTCTCCCAAACATGGGGATGCCAGATGATCGCGTTCATCCTCAATCTCATGTATTTTAATTTCTTTTCCACTCTCTGAATTGCTGAATCTGATACGTTCTTATTATTATATAAAGTTTCTTCGGAATCGGCGTGGTGCGTCTACCTTTGCAGGGTATGCAAGGACGCGTAAATTGATGAAGCGTAGTTATTGGTTGGGCAGTATTTTAGATTTCACAGCAGGGACGACGCGCTTGGGACGAAATTAGTGGTAGGGCTTTATCCTTCTTTCTGGATCAACAACTTACCGATTGTCAGGTCGCAACTCTTGGGTTCGTCTTCTGCTCCTTGCGCTCGACCATGTTCATTTAATGTTTGTAGATTTTTATCTACCGTGCAAGTTGGCTTCCTCAGCCATCAAGTCTACGTCGATTTTGTACAACTTTGGGGGGAGAGGGATAAGTTGGATGTTATTGTTTTGTGAGTGCTTTAGCCTCTTCATCTGCCAGAAGGTTTTGGCTGATTGGCTGGGTGTAGCTCTGCACCTGTGAGCAATTCAAATTCTTTGGCCAGAAGGAATAATTACGAGAAGATGTGCATTTCAGATCCAATTACTCTCTGTGGTAAGTTCATTCCTCTCAGTCTTCTGAATTCATGGATTGAAAATGCGGCATAGTTCCTAGTCTCGTTTATTGCTCAAATGTTTGTTCTTCCAATCAGCCCTCTTCCTGCTTCGAATCTGACCCAGAAGGTCCAGCTTCTTCGCAAGTCGGATATGGATGAGTGAGTTCTCTTCGCTCTTTCGTTAACTAGGAATTTAGGCTAATTTTGGATGGCAGTTACGAAGCATAATGTCCTATACACGGTGCCGGTGGTAAGTTGAATACCCAGGAAGGTAGTATAATTCTCATTCGAGAGATTTTTAAATCAGGTTATACTTGCCTTCACCCAGCTAGGTACGTTCTAGCAACTGGCAGGACGTGTTAGCCAAGCCCTTATGATTTTAACTCTTTTCAAGGTGCCGGAATTGGTGAGTAACCCGATTAGCAACTCTGACCACGATGACCGAGTCTTATTTCTTACCTATAGCACAGACGTTTCTGGTGTCCGTCCAAGCTAATCTTATGAACTTCACGATGACTTAACGCACTTCCAGATTTACCTACGGGCGCTACAGCGAACTACACTTCACCGCAGTACGTTTCCCGCCCCTTCTTCAAGACCCATCGTCCCACAGCCGCCTCATAAAATCTCCCAGCGCGTGTCCTCCACCCAAGCTGGCGCCACAGCCGCCTGCGACGTCGTCATCACGAGCATCCTATGCTGGGTGCTCCATGATGCTCGGAGCACAGTGCGCAAGTCAGCAGTGTCTCCTCCTTTCTTCGGAGCCTTTCAACTAAATTCTCTCGATTATTGGCTTCATAGGTCGTTTGACGGCAGGATCCCATACCAGCGCTCGCATGAGAAGACTGTCAGGACCGAGTCGACGATTAATCGACTTATGTTGTATGCTGTGGAGAGAGGCGCTGCGACCAGGCGAGTATTCATTTTGAGACTCTATGATTGAGCTGATAGAATTTTAACCGTCGTGATTAGTGCTTGTGCTATGCTGAATCTTATATTCGTGAGTTGACTTCTTTTTGGGGTTTGTGCACCAAGATTTAATCTTTTTCTAGTTCGTGGGGATGCCAGGAACCTTCATCTTGTAGCATTTCTTTCTGAGGAAGTTTATGTTGATTTAACTGACATTGTTGATACAGCATGATTTTTCTTGAACCATCTTGCCCATGTACGTCGCATGGTGATGACTAGATAGGCAGAAAAGCTAACTGCGATTATTTCATCAGTGTATCTCATCTCCGTGGTTAGCATGTGAGTCACCTGCTTATATAGGAGACTGTCACTCACAATTCATCATCGTACTCGTAGGCTGGCAAACCGATCCTCACTCCGCGCCCAGCTCTTCGACGAACTCGCCGCGACCGGCGAGAATCCAGACCCCCATGCTCGCCAGCTCGGAGACAGATGCACGCTATCTATGATAGAACGCGCCAGGGCGTCCAGCTCAACGGCCCACCAGCTCCCCTCGGTCCACATATCTACTAGCCATCGGAGCCACGACCAATTGGGTATTGTGTACGATTCGGATGCACAGATGGTTCTGGATGCGGAGTTGGACTCGATTAATTTAAATGGGATTGTTGTTGTGAGTTCCAGATGCGTCCTTCCACACAATCGCCTGGAGGTTGACATTAACTTTTTGGGATAGCAAAAACAAGTCGTCCAGTGGAGAGAGACGATCTAAAAGCGGAGACGACAGTTACTTATCTATTTTTAGACATGCTGGCATCTTAAGAGTACCTTCTCGTGTACCTCGTGAATATCTGTATTACTATTTGAACGAAAAAGGAGTCAACATTCACGATATGGCCAAATACTATATAGCACGTTACCGAGTCTTGAGAGTCAGTGAGCTGCAACCTGCACACGGCAAACACCCGACACTTCCAAATTCGGAAATTACTTCCTAATTTGGGTTATTCTCGCGAAGTATCAGCAACTTGGAGGGTGGTCCAGCAGACCTTCAACTCGTATGGATAGCTAAACCGACGTATTGAAAACGTAGAAACGTGGTCGTCAGGTGTCATTACAGGTCATTACAGGGGTCGTCACAGTAGTAAGTAATATCCAAAAAGGTCAGGGACCAGAAAAAGTAAGGGGCAAAGAGAAGAAAATAGACCGGATAAGTTAACAAACGCCAAAGAGTCCTCGACTCACAGCATTAAAACACAAGGTAAGTAGTCCGCCAAGGTCACACCGACGACCAGGCAATAAAGAAGGAATAAAGATTAGGTCAAGGGGAACCGAACCGAGATGTCGGAGTTTTGATGAGCTGGCTAGCTTTGCGCCTTCACACGCACTTCCCGCCAGAACTCCTCCCATCTCGGCGCCCGCTCGGACTTCTTAGGGGCTGGTGTGCCATGAGGAACCCCCACAGCACCAGCCTCAGCATCCTCGAGAGACGCTCTCCTCCCTCGCGGTGAACCAGACTTGGACTGGGCGTGTGGACTCGACGACCTCACCGCAGGAGCTTGCACAGGGACAGGCGACCCAGGCAAGCCAGCAGAGCCATACGCTTCTCGCTGAGCAGTCGCCAGCCGATCTATCGCCTTGATGAGAGAGGGCGTGGCAGGGACCGGCATAGGCATCGGGACGCCTTGCACAGGGGTCTGTTCACCCTGCTGGCTTTGGTGCCTCTTCAAAAATGCAGGACTCCACGCTGCAGCAGCATTGTGGCCTGACATGTCCTTCTGCTTTCGGGGGGCTGTGATGTCCTCTTCGTAGTCAGAGTAATCCAAGTCGTCCAGGTCGTTCCCGCCAGCCTTCTTCCGCTTTTCCTTGAGCTGCGCGATCTCTTGGTCGTAATCGAGCGTCTCGAGGGTGTCGAGTCTCGGATCTGAGACTGCTCTGTGACCTGCGACAAGGGTGGGCGTAGACGAGGCTGAATAAGAATGATGAGCATTGCTGAGGTTCCATGGCCGCTGAACGTCCTTCTGCTCAATAACAGGTGAAGCGGAAGCAGAAGAAGAGGAAAGGGCAGGCTTCTTCATGTCGTCCAGATCATCGTCCGAATCAGAATCGTCGCTGAGCTCGCCGAATCTGATAGGCTTTCTTTCCTTCCTATCCTTCGTGTCTGCATGGGTAAACTTCCATCCGCCTTTCTTTGCCTTTGATGACCTCTTCTTCTTCAACAGCTCGACACTCGTAGGCACCCTGGTCAACTCGGCACCCTGGTCCTTATCGCCTTTGGTCAGCTTTCCAGAAGAGCCCATGTTATGCATGGTCACTGGAAAGGGCAACTTCGACTTCATGTCCGCGTCGCTAGGGAAAAGAATGTCCTTCGCGAATGGCGCAGTCGATGTCGGAGATGGGAAGAACTTGTCCCACCATGAGGTCAGAGGTTGGAAGGTTCCCGCACGGTCAGATCGGTTAGGCAGATTGGCGGCATACTGAGCGAGATAATTGTCCCATTTCTCATCGGGACACTCGCCAACCCATCTGTGCAGGGCCCAATCAGTTGCCATTCCGGCTGCCACGAATACAGCCCAAGCTGCACTCAAGCCCTGTTCTTGACTGGTTCCCCAGGGATTGCCCGACGGAGGTCCATCAGCAAGCCAGAGCCTCTCCCAAGCGTTCGCCCATCCTTCTTCTTTGGGATTCATCAACAATGCGATTGACATCACTATGCCGAATGCGCCAGTGGAAGCGGTGCATAATCGGAGGAAGGGGTGCAAAAAGTTAACTTTCAACCGCGCCACAGGGATTACAGCGGCGACAAGGACGAGGAGGGTGAAGAGAGGGAGAAATATGCTGACGACAATAACGCGGGATTTCAAGGAAGGGTGCGTGATAATGCAAAGTGCAAGAGCTGTCAGGGTGCTAGGAATGAACATCAGCGAGTTGGTTTGCATAGCTCTGCAAATGAACGCCTACCCTCCAGATATGCCGAAGAAGGTGAGGGCGGCATATCGATAACGGCCTGCAAGGGGCGTAGTAACCAGGCAAGACAGGATCCAGACAGCCAGGAAAGCCTGGGAAGATAATGGCGCAGAAGGCGTAGTAGCTGGTATGATCAAGGCAAGGGATGTCGAAAGGTGGACTAGAAGGGCGTCAGAATATTTAATAGGCAAAGGAGGGGAACTTACGGCCAAAAAGGTAACCTCCTGCCAGTCCACCAATTCCACCTTCAAAATACCACTTCAGTCCCTTCTTCCTCCCCGTTGTTTTCTCGAAAGCAAGTCCACCCGGTACTGCGGCGTACCCTTTTAAACTTGAAGAGCCGCCGTCAAGGGGAGGAAATGACCTTGAACGGTCAAGCGTGAAGAAGGTTCCCGAGAATGTCACAAAGATCGAAAGCAGCAGCAGAGGTAGTGCGTAAGCCAAAAGATATGGTGTCGTCGGTAATAATGGGGTCAACTGTGAGTTGGTAAACATCTTTGTCGTTATATCCGGTCGTAAGTCGTGAATATTCGTAAAATCAGGGCCCGGGAATTGAGAGAAGCGACTGAAGAGAAAGAATGTTTCGCAGGGAGAGATGCTCTGCAGCCTATGCGTGCAAGCAGTCTTGAATGTCTCTTGATGTCACAGAAGGCCCATACAAGGCTTGTGGGTTAGCCTTGTACCCAAACCAAAATCAGGCAGTGTCGGGGAACTTGACGGTGTCGCTGAGAATGGCGGTTGGTGATGAGCCAAGCGAGCAGTGAGGAGCGATATCGCAGGCGATTGTTTGGTCAATTCTTGCAGATAACACAAAGCCAAGTCGTCCACAAACACGGGCTGCACTGCCACTGTGCCGATGCCTGCTTCGTCCCCTTGTCTTCTCTTTCCTCAGGATGGTCCCATCGAACTGAAGAACGACAAAAGTGAAACAAAATAAAGGCCGCTCATCGGGTGCAAAAAGCGGTATATTTAGGGCAAACTTGTAAATCCAGTCAATCGCTGCTGTCACTGCCAGATAACTTGTACACGACATCCTCGCTCGTCCGTGGCTCAAAATCGAGAAACCAATGTACATCGTCTCAAAAATCTCTATAACCATACAGGCTCATCAGCGTCTAACCTCATTGGTGCTCCCCAATCCTCCTCTTCCCTTCCATGACTTTCTTCATCAAGTTTTCCTTCCCGGACTGGGGTGACAGACATCAGTCCTGCCTGCCGCAGTGCCGTCATGTTTCTTCTTTTGCTCTCGTCCTTCGCATCTTTTCCCTTCCTTTCCCTCCAAGAAACACTAAGCTGGGCGATCTCAGAAGAAGGATGTAGGAGGGTTTCGTTTGTGCGAGGTGGAAATGGCTTAGAAAGAGGTCCAAATGCTTCTTGGGGTGATAGTCGCCCAAGGGAGCGAACCCAGCGGCCTACAGAAGCGAGGGAGACGCGCACTTCGTGCGAACCGCCATCCTACGTGTAGATTGGCAATGTGATTAGCCTTCATAGACGCACTGGCAAAAGAAAGTATACTGACCTTGATGCACCTAGCAATACCCACATTAATCCCAAACGCCAGGAAATACCCTGCCGCATGATCGAGTGCCTGCATAGGCAGTGGTTTAGGTGCCCACTTTGCGTCCTTCCCTTCGGACACGAGAAAAGATTGGTAGGTTAGACCTTCGTCATGGTTGAAGCCTATTGCTGTTTGGACTAGTGAGTCAAACTAGGGGTCAGAGAATCAGATCGTTGACTTTTTCTGGCAGGAATTATATGAGAGGAGGAAGAATTGTTGGCTTACACCACGTCGGTCGGACCATGGCCCAGCCCATCCCCAGGCTCTCAGGCTGGCATACACCACTCCCTTCCCTTCTTTCATCTCAATGATGTCCTCGACACCAAATCCTTTTTCCTCCAAGCCACCGGGGCGATAAGCCTGTAGAAACACATCGGCACCTTGAACCAACTCTTGGAGTTTTATCCTGTCTGTCGGGGCGGTTAGGTCGAGCTGGGTGGTCCGCTTGCCTAGAGAGGTCTCCACATCAAGTAAAGGAAGAGAGGGAAGAGCTGGGGATGATATTAGCAGGACTTGAGCCCCTTGAGCTATGACAGGGGTAGTAAGCATCGCTTGCTCGTCTTGCCTGGGGAAGAAAGTACTACCTGCGAAATTCCTCCCCGCCACCGGACCAGCCAACACACGACTCAAGTCGAGGACTTTAATGCCCTGCAGTGGCCTCTTGCTCTTTATACCCTCGCCGGTTCCATACTCCTTCTTCCTTGCTTTGCCTACCTCCCTTACATCTACAACATTCTGCTCCTCCAGCGCCTTTGCCTGTGGGGTTTCATCCCACTCCGCCGTTGAGCGCAATTTGAAGACGCACATACCACGCTTTGCGCAAGCATCTTCAAATTCTTGGGCGTCCCATTCCGTCAAAGCGTGTGCCACGTCGGTGCGAGTTGCGGGGGTGGGGTAGTCGGGGAGCGAGAGGATGTCCAAGACACCAGCTCGGTGGCTGAAATTCCAGACTTCAGAACATCCCCATCTAACATTGTAGAAAACGGCTTACTGAGGAAAGTTTGTATGTATTCTGACGTATTCGCCTCCTCGTGTTTGATACAGTCCAGCAATACTGTCCCAAATTTCACCCTCCGGTGGTGCTCCGTCGATGGTATACCACGCTTCGCTGTCTACAATAACGTGAGCCAGTGATGGATATGAACGTTGCCCTGTAAAAATCAAGCGTACGAAAAGAAAGTACAGCATGACGTGAGTTGACTGTTACGTCCTGCTCGACCCCTGTCCTAAGAAAATGGATGTATGCAGCCGAGAGACTTGCAAGGCCAATAGATATCTTGAGCACGTTGGGGGATAAGCATCTCTTACCCAAAGAACGCCAAAAAGCTTATAGACAGACCTGCGCAGCCAAACCAAGCCTGAAGGAAGATTGTATGGCCGTATCAGGATTGCCACTCAGTTTCAAATGACCAAGAAAGCTCTCTGGAAGCCCATTGGCAATCCAAATAGAGCGCAATTCAGAGGGTATATCAGAAGGTTGAGCCATGGTGTGCCAGCCTCATAGGCGTCTGACGACAGGTTTATACCACTTGCTCAGTCCACTTCGCGGATGAGTCGTGCGTTGTAGGAGTCAGACACGGAGCAGGACTGTGCAGGTCACCGGATGTTTATCAAGCAAGAAGCAGATTTGAGAATAATCAAGCGCTTCCGACGCAGCCCGGTATGTAGATGGAATATGGATAAGGCGAAAGGTTATGCCATTTAGAGTTTCCTTGAATACGTCTTGTGAGGGAAATTGAACCAGAGAAGCAGATGGCCTTCCCAACCTGCGAGCGTCGAGCCAAGGAGGACGGAGGATCTAAGTACCAGATGCCTCGGCAAATTCCGTCCTTCGGAATCCGCTGCACGATTTCGACTCAAGTCGAAGCCAAAAAGTTATATTTCTATATATGAAATGTGCACAGTGCTTACTGGCAGACCATGGGCTGTTTCAGCAATCATCGACACTAGCTCGGAAATTGAGAAATCTGATTGCCCACTTCATGCAGTATTCCGGATCCCATGAGTATGACACTGAAGGTTCTAAGTATCTCGGGATCATGACAAAACCTCGAAAATACACGACGTTACAGAAATACAGATAGCTGGGCCATCAACGGGGTCAAAAGGATTTATATGTTATGCAGCCGCCTTTATCAGATCAGATGCACGCTCCGCAAGAAGATATATTGTGCCTTGCGTATGGCAACTTGGAATAAATGGCTGTGGTGAGTTAGTTCAAAGTGTCTGGAAATTCGCGCCAAATGCAAAGAAATTACTCACGAAGACAGAGGCATCAACAACACGAAGACCTGTCACTCCTTTGACAGTCAGATCCGGGTTGACAACGCCAAAAGCCGCTTTGGTGGAAGATATCGCAGCTGTACCAACAGGATGAAAAGCGCTGGTACCAAAATCTCTTACGTATGTTTCTAAGACGGAGGCGTTGCCGCTACTAATGGCAGTGCCAAAGGGACCAAAAGGCCCAAGATTGTACCCTGACCATGGTGAAGCAGACGTGTACCGTATCGCAGTGTTGATGGATTCAACCGCGGCCTTGATATCAAAGTCAGTTGTCATGAATGCTGGATCGATGGCAGGCATCTGTAGAGGATTAGGGCTTGCTATGTTGATCGTCCCCCCTATCATACAAAGACTATCAGCAAAAAACCACTTCCAAATAGGGTTGAAACATATTTACGAGATGTTGGACTGACAACCACTGTCACGACCGTCAAGAAATCCCTGGTGGCAGGCATGGTAACACCTGGTAAGAACCAAGCATTCTTCCAGCGATTAAACAAATAACATATTTCACGAGTATCAATGATCTTACAGTGAATATCATTTCAAAGTGAGGAGAGTTGGGTCCGGCTGCAGGGTCGGTGATGCCAGCAAGGATCGAAGAATTGGAAGGAAGCCGCAGAAAACCGTACGTGTTAGCAACGCTATTAGCAAAAGGACCCATCTTCGTAGAGGTCCATTGTGTCATGGCCTGCGCTTCGAGGGTCTCGTTCCTTTGGAGACCATCTAAATTCGACCCAGTAACTTGAAAGACGTTGGGAATGAGCAAATGATCTGACAAATTTGCCCCTACTGACGGGTTATCGACAATGACAGGAATATTATTTCTTTGCAACGTTCTGGCTGTTCCAATTCCGGAGAACATTAGAAGCTGAGTCGATCCAACAGTTCCGGCAGACAGGATCACTTCCTTCCTTGCCGTTACGCTGAATATAGTCCCTTCGAAAAAAAGACGTCAGGTCGTAGCGTCCTGTATGGGCGAGGGGATATCACCGGCAATCGTGGAACCTGGCGGCTGTGAACCTATGTATTGAACCCCTCGCATAACCGGCACACCAGAGGAGTTGGCGGTTTGAATGACTTTGATGGCAGTCGCATTGAGGAGGACAACTAGATTGGGTCGTCCCAATGCATTGGCAAGGTAGGTCGTAGATGAACTACTTCTAACCCCGCCTGCAGCGGAAGATTGAAGGAATCCGACACCGAGAGAGCGTGTATCCCCTCCACTGGTGTCAGGGAGGAAAGGAAATTCTGCGACCTGGCGCGTGGTCTGATATACCATCGAGTCGATTGTCTCGTTGAAGCCAGGCACTGGCTGATCGATACGTCTCCGGCTATACCGTGTGTGCTAGCGAGGATCTGAGCGGCGGTGCCAGCATGATTATCTGCTGGGGGCACCAATTTTTCGTGCTAAGTTACTTACCTCAGAATGACGCGATGGAATACCTGACGGTAGGTGACTCACTTTTGGAACGTATTGCCTCATGTTAGCCCATTTCCATCCACTATCTCCTGAAAGAGTACCGAGCCTGTCCCAATCCTCACTCGAGCAATATTGATGGAACAAGAAGTCTTCTCAGACTGAGTACGGCATAGGAAAGTAAGATAAAGAGGGTTTCACACACTGATACTGGTTGATCCTCCCAAAACTCGGCCTCTGATGTATGGCAGGGATCTACCGGCCAATCCACCCTGTTGGACAGTAGTCGTGTTCCAATCCAGGGAAGTCTCTGAAACGACTTGAGAGAAATTGAGAGACAAGATCACCTCACTCACGAGGCGCTAACGTAGGTGCGAGGAAAGGAACTTGTATCGGGACGATCCCATGGTCCCGGAAAGACGATGAATGGTTTGTCGCACTATCAGAGATGGTATAGAAGTGCAGATAAAGATCAAATTCACGAGAGTCCTGCTTCTAAAACGAGGACGGTTACCGAGGAATTTTCTGTCAATCGACTGGCAACGACGAGGCCAGCATTACCACCTGGCCAGAGAGAATAAAAATGGATCTACATGAAGCAAAATCTTACATGAGCCGTGTGGCGTACCTCCCACAATGACATAGTCGAAAGTAGTCGTTGGGAGACCTGCAGGCGCTGTGATTACGCCAGCCAAAGACAATGGAAGCGAGAAAAGTAGAAGGAAGATGCCACAGAAGATGGTCATGAGAGTATTCATGGGTGGAGCATCAACGAGCAAAGGACGAGAATATGAGCAAGGTCGAATTTAAACGAGTATTTTGGTGAGATTCGGAGCGGCGAAAGCATGATGCGGTCCGTCTCACGTCAAACCACCCTCCCGATGAACTGTCCAACAGAGGAAAGACCTTGCATGTATGACAATGCAAGGTAATGGCGATAGTGGGAATGAAGATACTTTGAAAGGACAGAGGCATTAGATAGGTGATTAGATCCTGGATAGAAGGGTGAGTTTTCAGAACCAGAACAATCGTGTCACCGGAATGATTTGCTCTATGTATTCTTTTAGCTCGGTACCTTGAGAAGGCCTCGGGTTCTCGTGAAACTCGTGAAGGGGATTCGGCCTGACAGAGAAGCCCAGATTACAGAATTCAGTCAACGGTCCTGGTGATGTGCAAGAAGTGCCAGTGGCGATAGGACTTGGAAGGAAGAAAGTAGGGCTGCTGGTGATCATCGACTTGAGTCAAGGTCTTCCATGTTCATATCTTGATGATGAGGGAGAGTCCAAGAATACGAAAATTCGACAGGCTTCATTCTGAGAGACCTCCATATACACAGCTGAAAAAACGGTGCAACTGACTCTGACCTGTCGCTGAAGCGGCTCATCACTCAGTGACGTCCTCGGTCCAGAGCGACGAGCGTTGTCTGCCTCCGCTCACACGATCACATACTTCCGGCAAATTCCGATGTCCGGGGGTACTATACGCAGTCTCTATTTCACTTCCGTGGATCCAACACGGCTTCGAGTCACTACATGTCGACTCGTCGGCATCGACTACAAATCACCTCGAAATTCTTTCTATGTCATAGAAAGGAACGCTTGCATACATCCAAATAGCAGGGACCCATAAAATAACGAAGTATCATATGATGTACATTGTAGTCCGGTCAACGCAAAATGCTCATATGCCCTTGTCGAAGAGAACCAGATCTTAAACTGAGTCAGCTGCCTTAATCAAATCAGACGCTCGTTCGGCAAGGAGATAGACTGGTCCCTGCGTATGACAACTTGGAATGAATGGCTGAGATTCCCAAGAGAAATTGATCGCTCAGATGACTGTCGAAAGACAAGCGGTGAAACAATACTCACGAAAACAGATGCATCAACTACCCGAAGGCCTGACACTCCTTTGACTGTCAGGTCAGAATTAACGACTCCAAAATTCGCGTTGACGGGCGAGATGGCGGCTGTACCAACAGGGTGAAAAGCGCTGGAACCAAAATCCCGTACATATATTTCAAGATCAGAAATATTTCCTGTGGCGACCCTGCTTCCAAAAGCCCCGTTGGGCCCTAGGTTATAACCAGTCCACGGTGAAGCAGACGTAAACCGTATCGCGGCATTGACGGATTCGACTGCGGCCTGAATATCGAAATCTGTTGTCATGAAATTTGGATTGACGATGGGCATCTGCAACGGATTCGGGCCTGGAAGGGAGATGGTTCCTCCTGCGATGCAAACTGGTCATTGAGAAACCCATCGCGAAGAAATCAAAATAATATTTACGAGACGTCGGGCTGACAACCACACTCACAACAGTTAGGAAGTCTCGAGTTACTGGCATTACAACACCCGGCAAAAACCAAGCATTCTAGACCATGTGTCAGACAGGCAAAGGCAATAATACTAGTCAGCAGCAACATACTTACAGTGAATATCATCTCGTAGTGAGGAGAGTTCGGTCCAGCAGCTGGATCGGTGATGCCAGCAAGAATAGAAGAATTTGAAGGCAAACGAAAAAATCCGTAGGTATTAGCGACGCTGTTAGCATAAGGACCCATCTTGGTAGAGGTCCATTGTGTCATAGCTTCCGCTTCCATGGTCGCATTTCTCTGGAGGCCGTCTAAATTTGACCCAGTCACTTGAAAGACGTTGGGTATGAGCAGGTGGTCAGTCAGATTGGCCCCGACGGAAGGGTTATCAACAATGACAGTAATGTTATTTCTCTGTGAGATCCTTGCTGTCCCGATGCCGGATAGCATCAATAGATGCGTCGAGCCAACGGTTCCGGCGCAGAGAATTACCTCCTTCCTCGCCGTTACAGTGAAGATAGTACCTTGCAACGAAATGTAAGAGAATGGTAGTGTGCATCAAGCAGAACAAAGCATCATCACCGGCAATTGTAGAACCTACTGGCTGTGAACCTATATACTGGACGCCTCGCATAACTGGCACACCGGAAGAAGTGGCCGTTTCAACGATCTTGATGACAGTCGCGTTTACGAGAACGACAAGGTTTGGTCGACCAAGTGCATTGGTGAGATAGCTTGTAGACGAGCTACTTCTAATCCCCCCTCCGGCTGAGGATTGAAGAAATCCGACGCCGAGAAGGCGATTGTCCCCTCCGCTGGTGTCAGGAAGGAAAGGAAATTCTGCTGATTGTCGTGTGGTCTGGTATACCATCGAGTCAATTGTCTCGTTGAATCCAGGCAGGCTGACTGATACGTCTCCGGCTAAACCATGCGTGCTAGCGAGTATCTGAGCAGCCGTCCCTGCATGATTATCCGCGGGAGGCACCAGTCTCTCATGCTAACTAGCTTCAGTGATGCACAGGAAATATGGTAAGTGAATCACCTTTGGGACATATTGCCTCATGTTTGCCCACTTCCACCCACTATCTCCTGATACTGTGCCTAGTCTGTCCCAGTCCTCGCTCGAACCATATTGATGGAACAGAAAGTCTGGTCTGGTTGAGCATAGAATGGCAAAAAAAGCCGTGAAGAAAGTATTACTCACTGATACTCGTCGACCCTCCTAAAACTCGGCCTCTGACATAAGGCAGGCCTCTATCTGCCAATCCAGGTTGTCCTAGAGTTGTCGTGTTCCAATCCAACGCAGTCTCTAGTGCAATATGAGACAAGTCGGGTGACAACATTACTCTACTCACGAGGTGCCAATGTCGGCGCAAGGAAAGGTACTTGAATAGGGACGATACCATGGTCACTGGATGGAGAACAGGGATCAAGTTGTCATTGTCAGAGGATAACCAGGCGGATGTGGTCGTTCGAACGCACGCCAATCCTGCTTCTAGAACCAGGACGGTCACTGCAGAGTTTTCCGTCAATCGGCTGGCGACAACCAGGCCAGCATTGCCGCCTACCCAAGTTAAAATTTAATTTGCAAGAAACGAAGAACTCTGTGGGCCACGCGGCGTACCTCCCACGACGACGTAATCAAATGCAGATGTTGGGAGACTTGCTGGCGCGGTGACGATACCAGCGAGAGACAAGGGAAGGCAGACAAGTGCGAGTAAGATGCCACAGGACAAAGTCATGAGAGTGCCCATGGAGTGGGTTCACCAAAGAAATGACTAAAATATAAGCATTGTTCAAATATAAATGTATCTCTTTGTGGGAGTCGGAACGGCGAAAGGCATGATGCGTTCCATCTCACGTCAATCTATCCAAGGGATGAACTGTCAACAGAGAGAAAATCCTTGGTGTTATGACAAAGTGAATTGGAGGGAATGTAGTGACCTTGAAAGGACCGAGGCAGTAGTGAGGCGGTTAAATCCTAAAATCAAGTACTTAGCTTTACCGGGTAGTTCCGAGCGTTGGCGGATGCCGAGCGTGCCGAATATCACGTGGACACACCCCGCGCCTTGGCGCTGGGCGGCTGCGCGCCCTCGAGAGGCTTTNAGGACCGAGGCAGTAGTGAGGCGGTTAAATCCTAAAATCAAGTACTTAGCTTTACCGGGTAGTTCCGAGCGTTGGCGGATGCCGAGCGTGCCGAATATCACGTGGACACACCCCGCGCCTTGGCGCTGGGCGGCTGCGCGCCCTCGAGAGGCTTTGAGAGGCTTTGCAGACGGCGGGAGGCCTCCAGCTCTCCCTGCGGGGCGGCGGGTGGGTGCAGGTTGATGGCACTGAGTGACTCTGACCCTTCCATCCAAGCTCAGGCTGGTGTATTTTGTGCCTTGTTCTTTGGAGGAGTTCCTCGGTTCGCGAGAGTCTCGTGGACAGGTCCCAGACGATATCTGGAGGGTGCCCCAATGCAAAGGTCAAGAAGGCTCGAGATAGCACAAGGCACAGTCAGTCAATCATGGGAGGATGACATCGATATGACAGGTGGCCTTGTAGGCAAGGCCTTCCGTCCAGGCAATCCGTTGACGCGATCATCGAGCTGATGCCTGAGACAGTTTTTTAAAGGCGACACCTTTTTCCCACTAAGGCGACCTTTTTTCCGTTCGCGGCTGGGAGCTCAGGAGTAAAACAGTCGACGTCCGAACCGAGAAGAATAAAAAAGGACTGGATAATGTGGATTCCGATTCATCACGAATCGGAATTGCCAGATGCCCGCCGCACGTGACTCTCTCTGACGAGCCAAAAATACATTGACGCGGTGACGACTTCACCTGCCCATCACGTTTTGGCCAAAGGGCGGCGTAGGACATACTACATACTACTTACTACTTACTAGTAGAGCTATCTGGCTATCTCAGTAATCACCGGCACGGAAGGCTGCATGCAAGGCGATTTGGCATGTCCACTGGTCTGTCCAGAAGTTCTCAGCCATCTTCTCACAATAATAATGCGCGGGACAGTGAGCATACAGCCCGCTCGTTCAAGTTCCGACTCCCAAAACCTGTACGAAATTTTGACGAAAAAAGAAGTTCAAGCGCTTGGATCTTCAAGTAAAGTCATATAATCCCGGTCTTATAGTCTAGCATTAAGTGTACCAGTTTATATATAATATCATATCAAATCAGCATGGACTGCCTCTCAAATTTTTACAAACTTGGATTCCCGCTACTTTAGTAGAGGGTCTTATACTGTTTTCAAAAACGCATTTTGGCGGAAGATTTTG
>NHYE01001184.1:0-12105 GCA_002938385.1 Gymnopilus dilepis | reverse complement strand
TCGCAGTCATATCGTACCGGGGATTTGGCTTCTATTCAATACTCTGGCCGCTGTAAAATATTAGTCTCGATCCAATTTTTCGAGGAATTCGCTGAAATTTCCGTCGAGACTCTTTCTTTGATGGCGAGCAACAAGCCCTCAGCCATAGAATAGAGGAAATATATCAATTCAAAACTTTATTGAATTTGAAGAATTTTCTCCCCAGTAACAGACAGCCTGTACGATTCTCCTCAAAACGGATGTCCTCACAAAGCAGTAGTCCGAGGCGCCATAGGCACACATTTACTTAGTCTCCGCCTCACTGTTCACCCTAAGAGATCGACCCGCATTATAATCATACCAGCCTCGACCAATTCATGGGCTCTGATGACCACAGTCTTTTTAATCCATTGCAACTCATCTAGCCGCGTCTGTCCCTGATCCATTATTCTGACCCGGGCCTACATTGAAAGTGAGGTCTCGAAAAAGGAATAGTGTTAGTAGTAATTCATCCCTTTATGCAAATTTCCAGACAACGACATTGTTGATAGATAACACGCGATGCTACTTAGATCTAGAAGGGTGACCCACATCGATGGTATTGATTGAAGTCCAACTGATGTTCATATTTCAACTCTTACTGCGCAGCTGCGGGTCCGACACTTAGGTAGCTCGTAAGGGTCCCTTCGGCCGCCGACTCAATTACATAGCATGTCGGATGGCCTGGTCCTCTCGGTGAATGAACTCGCGTTGCTCCCATTCTGCACATTATTCGAAAGGAAGCCTGAAGGGTGGATCCCGAATCCGATTGTATGATACAGCGTACACATCCAAAAAAGCCGAATCAAAGTCGAAGGCCCAATCAAGGCCTAGACCGTTGACGACATACAAGCCGTTACGTGACCAGATCAGTGACGGGCACGCATTTCGTCACTCGAGGTTTCACTTTCAACATGCGCCAACGACATTGACATTTGCCTGCGTAACGACTCATGGATTGAACGTGTAGCGACTCAAGCTAGATATATAGATTCAGCAACTTTACATGCTTTACATTTCTCACTTTGCCCTTCATGACGCCCTACTTCGAAACAGTAAAGGTGAGTTTCAGTCCTCGCGCTTCAGCGTTGAATATTGAACGTTGCCTCTCACTTTCCTCTCTAGTCATTCGCGGATGTCCCGCTGACCAGTGAAGGCGTAGAGACAGCATCCTTCTTAGAAGCCTCAGACGGTCTGGTGCAGATGTTTGGTGAGGATCTTCTTGATGGATTTGACGAGACCGAGGACTTAAGGGGATTTGATGCGGGGCCGTTTGGTCAGACCTTTTGGGGTCTGGAGTTTTCGGGTTCGTACAAACCGATATTAGGAATAATATCAATGTACGTCCTACTTCTTTCTTTCTTGATTGTATCCGCACTGATCTGACCTTTCCTTGTCCGCATGCTTTTGTCGTTCTAGGGTGTTCGAGTCCGCTATGAGATCGCGAAAGATAAATCAGGAACGCTTGAAAATCTAGTTCGGTCTGAGAGCACCGAACGTGAAGGGGAGAGGAATGCTACTCCCTGTCTTGTTCGTCTCCTTCGGTGAGTGTTTATGATAGTTGACTTCATCACTCACGTCGGTTAGCATTAACCTTGACATATGCCCCTCGTTGTCCCAATTCTACGTATCATTCTCCTCACGGTTCTCATTTGTCCTTTTCTCCGCAATTTCAGGGGGCTCTCCTTTACGTGTAAGGCGTTGCAAAACATGCAACGTGACAGAAGCACCGAACTGCATGTCTGCTTCAAGAGGTCCTACGACGAGGTTCTCCGACACCACCACACGTTCATCATCAGATCCGTGGTTGCTGTACGTCCCTCTGCCCCATCTGTTTAGCTTCTTTCTCATTTGTCTCACCCTTATCTGACACTTCGACCTTCCACACGATCGTGCTCTTTACTCGTGTCTTTCTCGAACAACTTTACCCGACGCTCATGTGTCTTCTTCCATATCTGCGTGGATTGTCTTCTCTATCTCCACACTCCCGCAATGCAACATCGATCTCATTTCATCCCCGACACCATGGTGTTATCGCTTCTAGGTAGCCATCCGAGCCGTTCCGAGAAGGGATGATTTCTACGCAAAGATTTCGCAAGGAGGTTCCATTCCGAAACTCGATTTGGAGATGGCGAAGTGGCTGGAAGCTTTGGAGCGTATTGTAACTCATATGAGCGCGTTCTTGGCACAAGGTGGATATGGCAGAGTCTGAAAGCGCTCTAGCTAGTGTTGAATTCCGTTTGCCAAACTGTTGTCGCGTCTTTCCTTCGACTGCGCTCTGAACGAACACATCATTGGTATATGTATCCTAATCATACGCCAAATCATGCAGCCGTCAAAATCGGAGCGTCGCCATTTTCAACGTTGGGCTTCACATGATTAGACATGCTCAATGATGTCTGTATTTGACTGATAGGGTGTTCTGATGTTGGCACAATGGGACCATTGCGAGAATCTTTGTACCATCGACGACACTGGGAAGGACCTCGAAGAGGGTCATGAGTCATATCACGAATCTTCACTTATACTTAGTGTTGAACAGTCATGCATGCCCGGGCCCTCGGTGCGCTTTGCGATCCCCAGGGGGACTCGTGGAGCACCTCTGAGATTCACTTAGGCATCTCTCGAGGTTTTTTGGTAATCAACAAATTCGGAGACGAAATATCTAGTTTCCTACTAGTCAGACAGGTAGGGAATTCGACGTATTTCAGGGCTCGCAGATGATGAGAAGTGACCACAGTGCTTTGGCGTGTCGCTCATCACACAGCACAAGTTACAAGGTTCATTACCCTGCCTTGAACGAGTCATAGCACGTCTTGTCTTGTCTAGGACGGCCACATTGAGCTTTCACGTCCTTTCAATCGAACAGACAGGGCTCCAACCATTACCCAATTTAGTAGTCATTGAATTTTTTCTCAAAGGCTACTTAGCTTATAAAAGTTATGACTACTTCGAAACCGCCACTGTTACGACGAAGTCGTCATACAACTTTGCCAAGCCAAGTTAATATAACGAGGCTAGTTCAACATAGTCTCTGATGACTTCCTCTTCCTAAGAGTATGGTGCATAGAATGTAGGCTCAGACGACGTCTCAATTTCATGCTAGTACTATTTGAAAGGTCGTCGAAATTCACGTACGGTCGCCGAACTTTCGTTCGTCCGGTAAAGACAAAGGAATAGAGGGAGTACATAATTTCCTTCGGCCTTCATAATTTCCGTCCTTCCGCGAGGTGAAAGCTCGAAGCCGCGGGAGCTAAATCATGAAATTAGTTTGAATGTCCTCTGAAACGTCTTCGAAATGCGGAAGATCCAAAACAATTGACTAACTCTTTCTCGAGCTTGAATTAGCTTGCGGAAGGAAAAACACCTGTAGGTAAATAATCCAATCGTCGTAATACCTAGTTGTGTACTTTTATCCATATCGAGCTTAGGTCCGAGAACGTAGGCCAACGACATATTAATGACTTGGACGCAGCATTGCATGTCCACTCTCCCTTTCTAAGCTTAGCACGAGGTGCACCTCGGTGTCGGCTGTCGGTCACTCCCATCTCACGGTCACTCTTTGGCGCCGGGGCCTTCAGGTGTCGGTCAGACGGATGCACTAGCCGGACGGGTAATATTGATAATAAATTGGGATGGCAGATCGAGATGCACACGTATGTCAAGATAAGAATAGACCAATTTGTTGCGTCGAATGCCAACAACAGGGACCTTGAGAATCCCAGTGATGTCAGCAACTCTTGCGATGCAGGGGTACCTGCAAGGTTGATCGTTGGGATAAGCAGAGGTAGACGGAGGCGAGTGAGTGGACTTGTTGTCATTATTTTCAGAATATCAATCCGAATTTCACTGGGTGGGAGGACTGCGGAAGCGTGTTCGCGATCTATCGCGTCGCGAATAGTGGCATTGACAAACAATCAGCGGAAGAGTCAAGGGAAGAATGAATGTTATGAAAGGAAAGAAACATACCCGGAGCTAGTAGCAGCGGAACTCTCGATGGAGATGTACTCGTCCTGTACTAGCTGATATGCAGATTCACATGGCCAGAGTCGACATGGGGCGACGCATAGGCTGGTCTGGATGAATGCTGATAGCGTGGACAGTGCAATGCAGCGCAGAAATTGGGCTCATCACTTCCAAGTTGAAAGTATTCTACGAAAGACTACTGCACGACTAACAGAAATCAAATGTTGTTCGAGGGTTGACAACTATCAAGGGTGAGGATACTCCCTTGGCGCTGATCCGATGTAAGGAGAATTGGTCAGAAAGAGTGACCTCGCGTCCGTAAAGGGATGAAGAACACCCAAATTCAGTCTATCTCCTCGGAACGCGGTGCGGCGCCGAAAGTCGACAAGTGAGCTTCTTACGGATGGTGCGGTGTACCATGCTTCTCTACAGGAGTCCAATGGAAAGATTGTCATCTATAGAAGTCAGACTACCTTACGAACAAGAGAATTGATCGCAAACCCAATATGTCTCGTGTAGAACGGTGGAATTCGACTGGTCCATATGATCCATTACTACTCTAAGCCTGCTATCACAACGCCTTCGACTGACACAAGGACATGCAAGGACGTGTGGCTACGGTAGTGCTGATCCGACGACATAGAAATTACAAGGGACCCCTAAACGAAGAAGCGTGTTTAGGTAAATGCCTTCCGGAAACGATCTCAGTGTCGATGTAGTGCCCGAGGAATGAAGTGTAGACTTCAGGAGCCGCATCCAAGGTTAAGCTTTATTATGAGGACATAACAAGCTCACATGAAAGAACGGAAACCGGGAAAATGGAGCAGAGTCTTCGTCAAGAACAGCAGACTATTGTATTTTTGATCGAGCTTATCCGGAATGGGCTGGTATCTCTCGGATTTCTGCAAATATTTCCTGCACTACGACCTCATATAAAAGGTCGAAAAAGCGTAGGATGTCTGTAAATCAAAATATATATGTTCGTTCTTGGCCCAAAGGACGAAGAATTGGTGAAGAAAAATTAGAAAGTGACTGTGACTTCAACGTTGTGTCACTCGACGTCACAGAAAGAATTGGCGGAGTACGAAAAATTAATCAGAAAAGGATGTTTTGCAATATGTTATATACGGCTGTGCGAATCATCCATCGGTGGAATTCCTTATTCATTACTAGTGGAAATTAGTCTACTCAGGTTTTTTTGGATCCGAATAATTAGCAGCTATAAGGATTCGTGATGTTTTCCGTTTCTCAGATCTTCCATTCGCCTCCCCGTTCTTTCTCTCGACCCTCTCGACCCTCCCAAAACCTCACTCGCTTCGGACGATGACAGACTCGGCCAGCGCACCTGGGTACGTAACGAGTTCCCCATGACAGTGTCGACCGTGGCTCATTCTCACAACCTAGGTCGCCGGCTTCAACAGCGTCTCGGGCGTCTTCGTCACCACCGTCAGTGAACATATTTTCTCGTGGAGTTCGGATGTTCTGAACTGAACCATTGTTTTCTAGGAATACGCTGAAGCGGAAGGATAGGCCTGACGAAACTGAGGAGAAGCCACCAATTGCCACTGCAGCCGCTCCCAGTGGAGCCAACCCCCGCCCGGATGAGTACGAGACCGGTCGGGTCAACTGCGAGACCTGCGGCGCAAGCGTCTCCTTCCGTGATGAGCAGACTGGTGGCTTCACCGTAAGCCACTGGGAAGCCCACAGGCAAACCTGGTGAGTGATCCATTGTCATTTAAGAACGATCGTACAGACCACTGACCCCTTTCTTCATCCTTATTAGCGCTGGATCTTCCAACCCGCCACCTGGAGAACCCGTAATCTTCACTCCGGAGAGTACCGCCGAGGCCTTATCTCAACCTCCAGCCAAAAGGAGGCGGGCTAAGCGTACCGAAGAAGAACGGATCGAATACCTTCGTGCTGACCCCTATGTCGGCCAATTCGAGGCGTACCGTGTCCTATGTGCTTCCTGCGACAAATGGATCCGTCTGCGGCCCAACTCGACGTACTGTTCTATTCCCTGGGACGCCCATCGCAAGAGTTGCCTGGCGAAAAAGATGTATGTATTCCTCCTAGGCTTCATATGTCGTTTAAATATTAATATTTACAACCTCAGCAACAACAAGAACGTCTACGCCCTTGAAGAACGCAACACGTTGTTCTCGAAAGACCCAGATGTACGCAAGTTCGATCCCGAACGCGTTCTCTGCAACACCTGCGACAGGTGGATCAGTGTTCCGCCTGATGACCACCTGCAGGCGGTACAGCAATGGCTTCAACACCGTGCCTCATGTCATCGAAACTCGGGATCGTCCGCCCCGTCGTAAGCACCGAACGACATACTGTCTCCTTAAACCGAATTAATCATGCTTTCATTACCAGTGGTCACCGCTCCGAACAGCCTCAGTCAGGAAACGCAGCACCCGCCTCTCCGTCTGCCAACCCTCATTCGTCTGCATCCAACAGTGCTTCACCCGTCACCCAGCCTGCTTCCGCCTCGGCGCATGGTGGACCTCACGTCCGCTATCCGAACATTGGCTCTCCTACATCCTTCCACGACCTCACGCCCTCCAACTATGCTCCAGCCCACGAATCTCGAAGACGTAATGCGGAGCAGCGCGCTGCCACCCTCCGTGCAGATCGCCTCATAGGAGAGGTTGAACCCAACCGTGTCTTCTGCTCTTTGTGTCAGAAGTGGGTTCAGCTCCGTCAAGACAGTTCTTACTGTGCCTACCCCTGGCTTCAACACAGGGGAAAATGTCTAGCTCGACAGTAAGTCTTGTCACACCACTATTTTCTCTCCAAAAAACGCACTGATATGACAACCTTGTAGTCAACGGAGAGCCCAGAAAGCGGCAGAAATCGCTGATATGAAAGCAAGGAAGATGCCTCACGGTGGTGGGCCCCTTCCTCCTCACGAAGAGGACGAGCTTGCCTCAGATCATGAAGGCATGGGCGGAGGTGACAGGTTCAGACGGACCTCCTCCCTCGGGGCAGAATCGGAGGAAGGCATCGAGAGAGACATTCCAGACGACCACAACCGCATGAAGGACGCATCTCGCCGCGCAGGCGTGAATGAAAACCACTTCCGCCACTCTTCCTCCTCCCGGCAAGCGTATTATGGCAGCTACCAGCAGCAACCTCATCATACCAAGCACCGATCCACACCATACGGCGGCAATCCCACCAACGGTCGTTACGGCGGTGGGAGCATGTCGCACGCTGTTCCTTCCTACCGCGGCGATCGCGATCTCCCTTCTCGCCAACACCATAGCTCAGCATCTCAATCCCATCGTAATACCCGCCCCGCATGGGACGAAGACGCGGACGCTGAGGGCGAGCCAGATCCGGACGGCGAATATTTCGATCAACACCGCCAAAGTCCACCCCCTTCTGCTTCTGCTTCCGTCCGACCCATGTCCATGGCGCGGGGGGTCCCTAGACGTGCTTGGCCAGCTGGTCTTGCCGATCTGGACTCGCCTTCTGGCCGGTAAGTTCCTCAATTCATTTGTTCGGAAATCGTGACTAAAAATTGATCGACTGTTCTGTCATTCTGCTGTCCTCCTTTTTTTATTTTTTTTCTTAGAAAACAATTCGTATTCGGTTCCGTCGAGTATCTGTTCGCTACTACGTACGAGGCATCGGACGAGATGTCCATCTCGGCGCTGCTGGCGTATCTCAACGCCGCGATGCCGCCTGACAAGCATGAGGATTTCGACACGTCCGAAGTGGCACGCGCAGTACAAGCAATGAAAGACAAGGGACGAGTAGTCTTTGAGGGCGATATTCTTCGCCTCGTCGACTAGTCTAAGCGACTGATTAGAACCGACAAATTGGTGCAGGTGAGTAGACCCATTATGACGACAGAATTCATCGTCCTCATACTTCAGTGGGATTATCGTAGTTCTGTCTGACCTTTCGACCGAAACTTTCACCAAGTCCGACGTCAATTCCGTCCCAACTCTATTGCTCACATACTCGTCATCCGGCAGATTTTTCGTATGTCCAAATGCTGTTCCCACTCCTCACCTCTTCTACGACTGTATGTTTTCCTGTGGCTCATACCCATGTCCCGTATGTTTTCCCGTGTTTTCTCCCTTGCATATGCCTCGTCATTTCCGTAGCTCTGGACATATCTCCCCATGGACTTTCTTAGATCGCCACCGAGGTGGCGTTTTTTTCCCATTCCCATGCTGCACACGACATCGCCCTTCTTGGTACATTAGTTTTCTTGGAATCACATATAGAATACATTAGCAGACTTCTTTCCATCTTCATCGCATCTTAGCTTGGGTTATATATTCGTAAAGTTTTTATGTCATCTTCCACATTAAACCGCATCATATCGCTGTCTCATCCGCTTTCGTAGTACCTGTTCTTGTATCAATGCAATCTTAACGTATTTGCTCATCCTTGTGTCGTCGTTCTTGGTAACCATGTGTACTCCGGTTCTATCAACTTCGTAGCTATGAGTATGTTTGACATTTGGCTGTCCATCGGACCTCCCAGCTTTTGCCTCTTTGCCCGACCTCGTGCTCTGGCGCAGACATGAGAATTCCACTTGCGTTTCGCTTGGTAGTGATCACCGCCGGCGCACATTACACTTCCAAACCCCTAGTCCGCAATGACAGGACCCATGATGAAAGGAAAATTCAGAGAAGGTCGGAAGGAGGAAGACGGATGCGCGTAAGACGAAAAGTTAATACTTACTTGGCGAGTAGGATACGAAATTAGGTTCTTGTTTCCCGAGGTGAAGGTTCTGTCAGCCGATGTCACAGAAAACATACCCCCTGGAAATGAAATAAGGTCGCCGTCCGCCTATAAACGGGCTGTCAGTGTCACAGCGCTGGGTGCTTCTTTGGTACCTTGTAAATTAAATCTATCAATAGACCGTCCAGTGAGAATCGAGAATCCAACGTCGGGGGCCTCGGCCACGAAAGAAACATAATGAATAAGGAACCCCACCTTCCGAAGCCGACAGTGGAAATATGATACAACATATGACTTCAGAGCTGCAGCAAATAGCGGACTTCGACATGGGGGCTGCCATACTATTGGAACACGTATGGAACACGTACGTAGCCAGTCAGATTCTGGTCTTCAGAACCAATGTCATTCGATGCTGAGTGCTCTGAGCAAATGGTAAGGCGTGCTCAAGCCGAAGTGGCGATAAACAATCAACTTGGGGCCACTAGAATAGCCCACGTCTTGGTCAGGATCGGGCGCCACTTCAGGTCCAAAACGTCCGACTGCGAATTTGGTCATTGGGGATGTAAGAATGACAGGCGGTGTCGGGTCGCGGATCGTCCAGAAAAGGATTAGTCGGGAAATGAAAGCAAAGTGATGATAGGCGAGGTGACGGGCAAAGATACAGTGTCCGCGACTGCATAACCGAATCGCGTCAGCCATGTCATTGCGCAATCGTTGGCAATGACTGGAAGAATAGCATTGTAAGACTTTGAGGTGTCATGCGCAGGCGATGGGTAGATTGGACATCGAACTAGAACCAGGCCAATAAGGCGGCGGCGGGTCACGGATTGCTGGAAGAATATGACTCTAGCCTTGATGTCTGGAAGCGATTTGGCCGACATAGCTGAAGTGATGAGGTAAAAGAGGTGTCTTCCGCAGCACTCGAAATCACTTCGGTGGTCGGGTCCAGTCTTTCGCCGAAGAAGGGAATCAAGAATTCATTAATAAGATTAAGACGAACATATCGCTTCCATGAGAAGGAATCCATTATACAACAAACCAAAGGTACACTCAATCGACTTTTCGAGACCATTTTCGACCGCTTGCAGACGTCGGCGTTTGGGCGCGTGGTGGAGGCGTCGCTACTCGATGACTGGCGGAAGTCGCGCTGGTTGGCGTGGACGCTGTTGGCTGGTCAACATGGGAGGAAGAATCCCAAGCAGATGTGGCTGCGGCAGTCGTGTACCCGACTTCTTTCTCCTTCTGCTGCTGAGAGACTTGTCTCAGAGGGAACTCGTCAACGACGCCCTTGTCGCCCCAATACAGCCATAGCTGAGCTCCCAGCACAAGGTTCAGAACCAATGCCAGAGCGAAGCCCGCCGCGACGAGGGAGTCGCCAACTTCAGTGGCAGTTGTGAATAGGCGAGCCACGCAGCCGGCGATTTGGCTCACTACGGCAAAAGCTGATAGCTGCCCCGTGGAGTGCGAGCGGTAATTCTGGCGAATTTGTGGGAGTTTCGAAAATAGAGACAAAGGGAGTGTCGTCATTTGAAGGAAGGAAAGCGTATTTGGCGGGACGGCGTTCAAGGCAAAAGCTGAGGCAGCTGTGCCGAGGATGGCGAGAGAGATCTTCGATGTCTTGTTTTGCGTCCCTCTTCTTGGCGGTGCGTATGCAATGATTAAGAGGGTGATGATGACATTCTGGAGGGTCAGGAACAGATTCTCCCCGTACGTTGAGAAAGGGAAGTTATTCCTGTATGAGTAGGCGAGAGTGATGGCGTAAGATAAGGTCTCCAGAATGTACGCTTCCAGGGACAATCCACGAGCTGACCGCCCATTCAAAACTACAAAATTATTTCAAGCGGGATTGGCAGTCTATTTTCGGACGAAGGTTTGCAGAACTCACTGAGAAGGATTTGTGGGACTTTCATAATAGACCCGCCCACGACGATACCGATCCCCAGCCCTTTGGAAAGAGAGTATTTCAGGCATTTCACATCGCCTATGTCGAGATTTTCAACCAATGACGTGTAGCATTCCTAGACGGAAACCTTTGGTCGATCTTGGAGAAAAAGATAGCAGCATAGCACATACCTCGCCAACTATCGATATGCCCAAATCCTTGACGAACCATGGGAGATTTCGTGTGATAGTGGTCATCGTTGGGGACAGCGTTGGGTACGCGTGGTCAAAAAGTGCGCGTCACGGAAATCACAGAAGTCACGTTTGGCTCCGGCACAACGGACCGAATCGCTTTGAGACCCGACCAGGAGGAGGTTTTGACTTTTCGCGGCTGGCACGTGATGCCTCAGCCTTAGCTAAGCAGCTGGTTCGTTTACGGTTCGAACCCACGTGAAGCACGGCCCATTCATCACTTTTCTTTACACCACGACCTTNAGGTTTTGACTTTTCGCGGCTCGCACGTGATGCTTTAGCCTTAGCTAAGCAACTGGTTCGTTTACGGTTCGAACCCACGTGAAGCACGGCCCATTCATCACTTTTCTTTACACCACCACCATCTCTCCTCCATCTCTCCTCCCAGGACACGAATTTGGAGTCTCCCCGCCGCCCCCCCTCTCTCACGCTCCTCCTATCTTGCGGGACCTACCTGCGGACTCAGACACGCCTACCAGCTTGACCAGAACGGTCAGTTTACCGCAGGCCGACGCCAACGACGCGTTTATGACCCCCACAGACGCGCCCTCACTATGTGGCAGCCCCGGTAGGCATCCGAAGAGGGTTCGCGCGTAGTATTCAGGTTTGAGTTTCCTCGAGACGCGTCATAACGCGTCGCAAAGGTGCTCCATACGTTCCCATAGCACAACCGCGTCTCTTACATCCCTTGTTACATGATGAATATCAATAATATAAGTTTTTATGTTGCAATTTCGATGCTTTACCCTTCTTGTACTACTGTAAACATTGAGAATACATTGCTCTTGTAAAATATAGAGCAGAATTCCTATCGGTACTCCTCTTTCTCAGCAATTTTCGAAAGACTTAGGCATTTCTGACGTGTGTTTGCCGTGGGACCGAACTGGTTCACGAGTTATGTAAGGTCAAACATCACGTGCGAGCCGCGAAAAGTCGCCAACTACCAGGAGGTCAGTTATACAATCTTTTTTGTCTTCGTTACATAGACAATGACTATTTAGTGAAAGGGTAATCATTCAGACCTTCGGTGGCGCTAGTCTCTTCAATTTTTGCTCTGAAAGATTAATCTCTTTGGAACGGCTCGGACCTGCGTTTTGATTCGTCAATACGTCAGTTGAGCTTAGAGAACTTCAGAAACCCAAAGGCAATCGAGCACGGTCTTTAATCAAGGGATCTATCTGAAGTACACGACGCGCAAGTTATAATTGTCCGCGGAAGTGACTGCACCGCGCTGTTTCTTTATCATGTTAAGACATCCAACGATCATTACTGAAAGCA
>NHYE01001183.1:0-24781 GCA_002938385.1 Gymnopilus dilepis | reverse complement strand
TTCATCAGATAATAACAAATAAGATCCCATAAGTACGTCAGGTTTTCGGCTGGCTGACATGGAACACGAATTAGATATAGCATACGTGTCAAGTTTGGCGGAGGCAGTGATAAGACAAGATGCGGCTTACAATCCCGGTATGCCTGACATTATATTATTCAGCCTTTGGATGCATTACAATTCCTAATCGCCATTTCACTGAAGCACGAAGTAGGCATCATGAAAGCAATTTATTTCAGCATTAAGCTACACTAATGACAAGAACTACTACTACAGAATCAAGTCTCGACTAAGATCGACGCTACAGACAAGGACAGTGAGCCGAAAGCCCGATAGCCGACCAAGAGTGGACAACTTACAATTGAAGAGACGATGTGGCCGCGCATTGGGTACCAATTGCAGGGTGGGCAACTCTTGAGATTTTGAGACTTCGCTTGATCCATGTAATGAAATGGAAATTACTCACCAGAGTCTAAGCCGAGTGCTAGTCTCCCGTGCCTCTAGAAAGGCTCCTTAGTGAGCGAACCCTAGTGTCCGAGTGCGGGGTAGAGGGAAGAATAACTTCGCTTGTCGAATGAAAGCCTTTCTTTTATACGCACTCAAGAACCCCACACCCTACTCCATCTACTCCATGCTCCAACAGGAGCGCCAACACTCTCCAACAGCCTGCACCACCCAAAACTTGAGCACATGACCGCGTACTCTCCTCAAAATTCTGCTAAGTCGTCGAGCTCTCGGTTCCCTACTAGCGTTCTTCGGGAGGGTTCTTAGGATACATTGCGGACGGTCACTTAGTCTTTTTCGATGTTCACAAGGCGGCTCGAGGTCTTGAAAAAGCGGGTTTTGTAAGAGCAAACAAGGCATGATTTAACCATACCCACTCGCCGGGCGAAGATTATAATAGCTTTCTGTGTCGACACGAGCTGATGCGGTGTCATGAGAGGTAATAAATCTGCCTGCGAAGGCTTACTCGTGGATATAAGACCGTCAGCACCCGCAATGCCTGATATGGTTTTTTTGATTTTTCCGACATTGGCATCCTGTGCTATTTTTTCGTAAGCTAATGGCGGCTCTAGGGTGTAGCACCGACGGTGCTGGTGGCTCGAGTTGCCATACTCGATGAGAACGACGTCTACGCGTCCAGTGCAGCTACTGCCAGTGGACCGTCACGCATATCGGGTCTGCGATTCCATGTGCGAACCACTCAAGACGCAGAGTCGCGACCGCAGTTGTCGGATGGAATTATTCGCCTCGAGAGGAGCGTCGAAGGTCCACAGGTTCCAAAGGCTGAGAAAGAGAAGGGAGATATAGTCAATATTTCTTGAGAGCTCTGTGACTCTGGCTTACCGGCCGCGGATTATTGGCAGTCTGGGTCGCTGGATTTATTTATTAGAAATCCCTTTCTCCTACTAAAGATTATAGTCGAGTCGTGTACTTGAGCGGGCATTGTGCACTTTTCGAAGTCTGTATTTATTGAATTCCAATTTCATTGGAGATACTCCACTTCTTTGTTAGGCTTCGAGTCAGCTAGTTAAATCTTCAAAGGACGAGCAGAGAAGGAGAAAGAGGTATAAATTATATGGTAACACGATTCGAACATCAAGAGATAGAAAAGGATAAGAATCATTAAAGATGAAGAGTGACGGAGGAGCGAAACCCAAAGGTGGAAGAGACATACGTAGTGGAAGAGACATACCGTAGTAGGTACTGTATAAAGATGCTGAGGGGTTGTTGACCAGCCTCGAACGCCAACGAGGAAGGAGAAATCCGTCTTTAAAGAAGGCGAGGGGCGTCAAAGGGGCTTCAACGAGGAAAGAGAAAGAGGAGGCCGAGCGAAGGGTGATGGTGGAAGAGAGGCGAGGACAGAGAAAGAGGCGAGGAGAGGAAGGGAAGCTGAGGGAGAAGGAAAGCATAAACCGAAACCAAAACTATTTAGGAAGATCACACCGAGTCAAAATTCAAGTTGTACACGAGATCAGTAGTAAGATAGGACGTGTTATAGAACCACATTGTGAAGGAGCGAGGGAAATGAGAAGAAAAGGCGCAAACATGGATACAGAAAGTCGGACATAGAGACTAGACCCACTGCGAAAAGGAGAGCAGATAAACGGGACAAGACAGCTCAAGCTGCGAGTCCTCATCAATCATTCATCAGCGTCCCCAATCGCATACTTGGCACCGCCATACACGCCCACACCAATCGAGCCATTCGTTGGTTGCCCGTTTCGTAGGAACCAGCACCAGCTATTTGAACAGGCGCGATGCTCATACCCCCGGGCCACACGGGTCTTCCTGCATCGCTCCGCCCAACGCATGCGCACCTGGCTCAGGCCCAGCTTCCGAACCAGTATGATCAGGACTGACAATGCCCGTATGCGCATTATACAGCACTCTCATCCAGTACCACTACCCCCCGGGGCCACGGTATTGCTCCCAATTGGCATCGCAGTAAATGCGACTGGGGCACTGACTTCCCAGATCTTGTGCTCGATTGCAGCTCGCAAATGTACCGGTGTACCTTTCCGCTCTCTCTGAACTGTAACTTACGTATTTAGTTGAGTACAGTTTTCGCAAAGAAAAAGAACAAAAGCCATCGTCGAGCTACCAATGCACCACCCTCATTCTGTTGGGCTGCTTGGAGTCTCGAACGCACGACTTCGCGGTGGCCACCGCCGCTTTGATCTTTATCTTTATCTTTTCTGTATCACGAGCAAGGCTTGGTATTACATCAGCAAAACCGGAAAAACGAGGTGCAGCGTTGTCAGCGTTGTAAACAACGCCAAACTTTGTGAGTGGTTTCTCTGACCGGACATTGCGCTCGCCAACATTGTCAGTGAAAGACAAAGCTTGACCAAGATGACCAAATCTCACCAAGATGGTCAATGCTTTGTCTTTTCCCTGCCATCATTTTGTTCAGATTGCAAAGCTCTAATTTGATTGTTGCACCTTACCTCCCCGAGGTCATGGATGGACAATTTTTCCGTCTAGTAGAAATAGTGAGAAAGTCTTTTATAACATAGAGTTTTTTCCTTTCTACTTGATATGTCATTGGGATTAACCATGGCTATTGTGAGGACTTCGGCGATGGAGTGCAAGGTTCTCAGCCCTGTACTCGGCTGAGTCGCTCCGAATTCAATCTCCGCCCCAAACACGTCAACAACGCGGTCTCGCGTCTCTTCCGTGCCATCCCCTCTCTTCCTCCTTCCGCCATCATCCCTCCTCCCCACCTCCTCGCCCTCAACCTCGCTTGTCCGTCTCTTTATTGTGCGCCTCCCTCCCCTGCGCCTCCCTCCCCTGCGCCTCCCTCCCCGCTGTCGTCCCTGTCGTCCATCACCTCGTCTTTCCCGCATTGGCCTTTTTTCGGTTACTGTCTCCCACCTTGCCTAGTGCCTCGTGTCCGTTGGCTAGTTTACAGCCTTTGCAAGGCTTTCAGGTTTTCGTCCAGACGGGACTGCTGACTGGGGGCCTCTTCATCATATCTAGGACCCATTGCTATATCGAGTCATTCCGAAGACTCCTCTCCAATGTACGCCTGCGTGTTGTGAGTATATGCGCTTGAAGAAGTGTGGAAGCCGCTTAATGTCCTTGTTTTCTTTGCCCGTCAGCGCGTCGAATACTTGCTGGGAGGAGCTAATGCATTGTATTGCTGGCTGAGGTGAGTATATGCGCTCATCTCTAAGTCTCTCCCCGTATAACAAAATTTGTTCAGATGTGATTTGTTGGTGGGCAATGTACCCGTAGCTTATGAGAGGTGGGCCCCCCATACGCCTGTATGCTTCCTGTTATTAATGTGTATCGTATCTTTCCCTTTGGCAGCTGTGCTTCTACCATCGGCAGGGTTCTTCCTTAGCATAACCCGAGGAATTTCGTGAGTCTTCGTACATCTCTCTCATTCTATGTGACTGACGATCTCTCATTCAGCAATTGCTTGACCCTTTCGGTTTCTATCTGGTTTCCGCCCGCCGACCTGGTATATAGGTCATGATTATGATGCCGACTGTCGGGGCTCAAACAATATCCTCTGGGCATGCTGTAGCCTATTGTGCCCTTCCATACGCTTTGCTACCCCTTGTTGTATTTCCCTTTGTGTATGATCTATATGCCGTGCTGAATACTTCTGAAATACAAGTGATCCACCATCCTCCGTGATTGAACTGTCTGAGTACATGAGTGATATCCCGCTTGTTAGCCTTGCCTAGGGTCATTATCTTTTGTTGGCATAATTTCGAATACAAACTTTTATGAACAATTTATTGCGCACAATCTTTGCACGCCCTGACAAGACTGACAAAGATAAAATGTCAAGACAACGTTCACAAAGTTGGAGTCGTACTTCGATGGGTACCGCTCGGCTAAATTGGCCGAGCATGCCGCATGCTATGAATAGACAATCCCCAGCACTCTGATGAGATAATGTTGTGCTCCGTTATCAGTCCGGAAGCCTAGTAGGTTGTATACACGTCCTCCTCGCCTCCTCGACCCCAGCGGGTAGTAGTTTAGCACTTTTTTATCTCCAGTCAAATTACTTTCATCAAGGGGGCTCCGTTGCTCAATCTATGATTTGATGTTTGAGAACTACTGAATAGCACAACTTGAATGATCAATGAATGTCGCCGAAGGCATTCTGTTCAAGGCTCCAAGACTATGAAAGAGCACGAGAGCACGACGAAGATAATTTCCTAACCCCCTTGAATGGTAAAACTGTGCTCCAGTAGCTTTTAAGTTCCGTTAGACTTGGTAGACTCTTGGAGCTTTTTTTAGTAGAACTTCATGGACCGCAATTGCATTGTCTATTTCTTGCAGTTTGCACTTCATAGTTTCAACAGTGAGTGGAAGCACAAAGGCAAATATTAGGTTTTCTTCCTTACAAGCAGGTCCCTCTTATATGTGTCCAATATAAAAAGACAGTCTCAGAAATTTTTAAAGCCCGAGAAGCAGTCGTTCAATATGCCATAATCATTATGTAAATGGAATATTGAGAGTAAAAGCGCTCGGGTAGTAGTCAACATGGGCATTGCTGGATACATTTGACAAGTGTGAGCTCCCATACGGAGTTTGTAGCGTGGCTGTATGCTAGGANATGTGTCCAATATAAAAAGACAGTCTCAGAAATTTATTAAAGCCCGAGAAGCAGTCGTTCAATATGCCATAATCATTATGTAAATGGAATATTGAGAGTAAAAGCGCTCGGGTAGTAGTCAACATGGGCATTGCTGGATACATTTGACAAGTGTGAGCTCCCATACGGAGTTTGTAGCGTGGCTGTATGCTAGGAAACGGGGTATTGAAAATCTTTTCTTTGGGCGCAGGTCAACCGTCAGACAGAGGCTGCGGTCTACAGACGCATATCTCGCCGTAATTCATCACCGTTAGGCCGTCGGCAGACTCACGGTGACCGTGGAACCGGCAAAAGCCGAGATCGGGCGGTACCCATCGAACGGTTCCTCAGACTGGCGCGCACGCGTTGCCGCTGCCCTACGTCTGCTCGTGCACTTTTCAGGGCGAGTAGGGCTATGGGGCCTTGCGCCGGCTGGGCTTAGTGTACCCTGACTCGGAGCTCGTATATGCTGTAGTATTTAACTCAATACACCGGCCATAGATAATAACTGACTGTACTCACCCTTGACCTGTACCTTTCCTGCTCCTCATATTATGAATACACGGACTCCCATTCAACGTTTGCCACATACGTCAAATTCTGAACCGCTGGCGAGCCTCCCTGCCCGCTGAGAGCGACCCTGGATCGATCACATATGATACCGTAGGATATCACCGTCCTCAACTTCTCCATATCTCATGATTCTTCGCAGATCGCCGTTCCGACACCAGTTCCTAGACTAGAACGAGAACGAACGCGTTGACAACGACAGAGCGAGGCCTTCCTGGACCTGAGCCCTAAGCACTGTCAGTGACAGGAAATGTAACAGAAGAAGACACAACGTACCTTCGCATCCGAGCGTTCAAGCCTGCCTACATATCTCGTCAGAACAGACTCGAACGTACCTCATCCGAACAAGCTTTCGTTACACTTCCCGCTCATCAATGATGAATCATACCAGAATCGGCGTTCAATTTGTTTGACGTCCATAGAAACGGGACAAAATCACACCAAAAAAAAAACCTCCCATCAGCCGAAAAGCGTCCTGATTGGCCGGATCTAGAGCGTGGGTACAACTCCCACGCGCGCATCAACCACAAACACCCTTTGTTTCCTTTCTTCCCCTTTGACGACGACGACGACGACGAATCGCTGTCTGCCAGCCCTCTGAAGCCCTCCTCCCGCGCTCCTCGTCTCCTCTCCTCTCCTCCCCCTATACATCCCCCCCCGTTCTTTCCTCAAGACAACCCGCGTATCTCTGCGGACACATTCTTTTTCTCTTCCCCTCTTTACAGGCCTTACGACCCCGGATTTTTTTTCCCATCACTTGTAACCCCACCTACAACCTACGTGAATTCAGCAAAGTCAAGCAAAAATGGGCATCTCGCATATCCACGTTGTGCACAAGACCAAGCCGCAGCTGCAGGACCAGAAGAGGGAGCTCGTCGAGGTAGCGGATGTAGTCAGGCGGGATAATTCTTGTATGTTGGCGTCGTCTTCGGGGTTTGCTCGCCGTTGCTCATCATCTTCTCCCTCTCTTTTTTTCCTATGTCTTCTAGCCTGCGCTTCTGGGTTCTACATCGCCCCAACCATGGGTGCGACCGTTGACTCGCTTCAGCCTCTCCCCATCACTTGGGATCCCTCCTGCCTGACTAGCAAAGAGGTCGACATATACCTCTACTCGCCTGGTTCCCAATACCCGCGGATTCACGTCTGGGAGGGTGTTGCCCTTTCCAGGGGTACTTATACCGCGAACATCATGCCGCGGTGGTGGAACGCGACTGCGACCCAGTCGCTGCAGATCATCATCGTCCAGGCGGGCGACCCGCCGTTCTTGGCTACGTACCCTGGTGGACCAGTGTTCAATGCCACGTATACCGCTCCATCTGGTGGAACCCCGGCTGCAGCTGATACCACCATCGTCGATTCTGGTATCACCCAAGTGAACGACCTGCAGAACTCGAAGAAGGCTCTGACACCCGGGAAGAAAGCCGCTGCGGCTCTCCTTCCCCTCTTATTCATCATCGGACTGTGCGTCGCCGCCTACCTCAAGTTCAAGCGCGCGAAAGGCAGAGAAAAGCGCAAACAATGGGCCGAAGCCGTCGACAAGCGCATGTCGACCATCTCGACCGACTGGAAGTCCGTCTCTGCCGCCGGCGCGAACGCCGCCATCCGCAACTCGATGGCTGTTGGCTTGGGCTCGCGCAACTCCAGCGCATTCGGGTTTGGGAATATCAGGCCGACCAGTACGTACGCTGTGGAAGGCGGCGAGGACCTCGGTCCGACAAGGCCGATGTCGCAGATGCGTACGGGTGTTGGGCTGAGGAACCCTGCAGCGCTTACATCCTCCACTGAACGCGTGTCGAGGGTGTCTTTCGCCCCTGATACGCGTGTGTCGAGGGTTTCCTTCGCTGACGGGACCAGGCCCTCTATGGAAGCTCGCCGTACTAGAGCGTTCCACAGCGCTTATATCCCTCCTGTGCCGGCGCTCCCTGCTGACGCTGCTCAGCAAGATACCCAAGAAGTCGACGTTACTGAAGAAAAGGATGCTGCTAACGACGCAGACTCGGACGGCGCACACACTAACGGATCTTTCAGCCCCAGACAAGCCCAAGGCGCTTTGACACTCACTCCGGAGGATATCAGGTCCAGGATCGCAGCTGGGAAAGCTCGTGCGGCTGCTTCGGCTGCCGCTGACAAAGATGGTGCTGCTGTGGGCGCCAGTGCGACCTCGGAGAACAGCTTCGCAGAGTTGATGCCTGCTTTGAGTAGTAAGTCCCTTTCCCATTTTGGGTCTGGCGGGATTATGTAACTAACGCGCCCTGTTCTTTCCTTCTTCCTCTTCGTAGTGATGCGCACCGGCGGTTCAGACTCCGACGACCTCCTCTTCCCCGCTCCGCCCTCCCCGGCGCCTCTCCCGCCCATGCCTGTCTCCCCGCCTCCCGCGTCCTACCCCAAGCCGCTCACCCACGCACAGTCCTTCTCCGTCTCCCAATCCCAATCCCAGTCATACTCTCAACCCACCTCAGGAACAACCACTCCAGCCCCAATGTCCCCCGTAATGGGTACCATGCCCATGCAGCCCATGCCCGCGAGCGTCATGTCCCCCGACGAGATGCTCCGCGCGTACGCGGAGCGGAAGAAGAGCATGGCGATGATCGGGGGCAAGATGGCGAGCATCAGCTATCCCGTGCCTGTCGCGTCCACCGCGATGCCCATGGGCGGCGCGGGTAACGGCATGAGGGTGCTGTATGACGCCAACACGGGCACTGTGAGCCCGAACCATACCGGTTCGGGCGCGGGGTCCGGCTCGGGTGCGGGTGCGTTTGGTGGGATGCAGGAAGACCCGTATGGCGGTATGAGCATCGCGCCTGGGCCTCCTCCGGCTGTTAATATGGCTGGTGCTGGCTCTTATGGATACGGGCACCACACGACTGGGTCTGTTGGTGTGGGCGCGTATGGCGGGGCGAAGTATGCGATTGGAGACGACGAGCATGAGCACGAGTATGATGAGTATGGCCACGCGGCTTAAGCTGGCGTGCTCCGTCTCCGTCTGGTTGTTCTGATCCCCTCTATCCCTGCTCCTCGGTTTCTGTGTCCTTGTATGCGCCTCTTCTGGTCTTCGCTTCCCTTCCGCCTTCGTAATGTGGTTCTATGACGTGTCTATCTTACTACTGATCTCGTGTACAATTTGACTCGGTGCGGTCTTTCTAAATAGCCCTTGGTTTTGGCTCATGCTTCCCTCGTCCCTCTACCCCTTGCCCTGTCCCATTCTGTTCCTTCTTCCTATTCACCGCCCTTTCCCTCTTCCCATCCCTTCTTTCCTCGTCGGCGCCCCTTTGACTGCCACCCCCTTCTTTAACGATGGCTGTCTTCTTCTCCGTTGGCGCTCGACGCTGGTCGATAACTTTATACCTACGTATATCCCCTCCACCACTGGAGTTCTCTCCTCCTTTGAACTTTACCCTTCATGATTCTTATACTTATTTATTGTTTGATATTTGAATCGTGTTATCATATACAATATACCTCTTTCTCTTTCTTCTCTGTCGTTTCACTCTTCGAAAGTTTGCTTCGGTCTTATTCAGTGATCCTTGATCATGACTGTTGATCACTGGTATTTTGAGCCACGTAAAGGTTCTCTATTTTCAAGTGCCTAGGTTTCTTGTCTTTCCTTATGGGTCACCTGGAGGACAAGTCAGACCTGGATTGGTTGTTGAGATATTTAGGGGAATTCAATAAATGGCGACATTTCAGCCTACTACGGCTTATTCGAGTACGTAACTTGTATAAATAAGGCCTTCAAAAAAATAACGAGGCTTTCATGGATTAAATAAATTGAATCATCAGGATTTGCGCGTGATTCAGTGAGCTGGAGACTGGGGTTGGACTCAGGGTATATCAACTATATCACCCTTCTCTTTCTCGCCCTTTGGAACCTGCGGACCTTCAACACTACTGTCAACGCGGCTGATTCTATGTGACAATTGTGGGTGCGACTCTACATCCCCCGGGCCTTGGGTAGTTCGCACATGGAATCGCAGACCTGATAAGCGTGACGGACCGCTGGCGGCGGGCGCACTAGATGCATACACATCGTTCTCATCGAGTATGGCGACACGGGCGACCAGCACTGTCGGTGCAACACCCTATACCACTTGTTAGTAAGAGCACCATAGCGCGGGACAAGCAAAGTAAGTTCCAAGTCTGGCACTCACAGAAACAAAGTTGAACAGAGTATAGGAATAGTCCCCTGCAGCCTCGAATGACACCTCATTGCTCACCGTCTGAGGTACGACATTGCTTATCGCCCATGCGATCACAACGAGGGAGTACGCAGCAGCAGACTGCACCAGGATCTCCACAATGCGACTCAGCAGCCGCTTGGAGCTCCCTGGGATCTCGCGCGTGGTAGTGTAAATTCTGTAGGCAATGAGGGTGGTGGAGGACAGCGTGGTGGCGAAGGTGGCGAAGGCTTGCGCGGCAAGAAGGCGGTTGAGAACATTTTCTTGGTGATCAGAGGGCTTTAGGCGGTCGGCGCCTGCGACACCCACCTCAACCAGGTCGAGGACTTCCAGGTTTAAGGGGTACGGTGTCATTGCTTGAATCTTACGGGGTGCAGAGCGTTTACGTGCTTACCGATTTCACAGAAAAATAGGAAACCCGGTATGAGAATTGCTCGGAAGGAATGGCCCCAAACATGGTAGCACCGCCAAATCTATCACATGAATCTGTCCAGCATTGATAAGGAGGACGACTATCAGAATGTCAACGTACTAAAATTCCATCGGCCACAGCCGCCAAGATGAACGACAAGATATCCACTGTGAATATATGCCAAGACGATTCCAAAATCAGGGCGACGAAGAGTGCATCCCGCGTCTCTGAATGGTTTACGACAGCCCACTGATCAAGGTACCATGATATGATCGTAAGAGCGGAATAAGCCCAATAAGATAGGGAGATGGCCCAAAGGATGACTTTATTTTTTGACGACTTCTTGGTCACTGATAGCGTGGGTGTATCACAACGGGTTGTAATAGATATGGATAAAGCTTTTCGAGACTCACAATATAAGTATAGTGTGCCGGCGTAGACGACGGTATAAATCCCTGAAAGAAAAGCTCCACAAATCTTACACAACAGCATTAACAAGGATAATGCATACCCCATAAGAAGACCTGGAGGATAGTCGAGTTAAGCTCATCACCAATTTGTCCCTCTTCCGAAGAGGCGGCAAATGTTCCTGAAGACATCAATGGGTCAAGCGAGAGAGGGTTAATCGGGGAGATCAAATGATGTCCGGCCTTATATCGTGCTCTCAGCCGATGTCCCCATTCAAAAATCCCCTTGACCTTCAAGTCCCATCTTCCTTCGAGAACAAATGAGAAGCTCTTGTCTGGATATCAGCGTACAGCATTGCTAGACATCATACTCTATTATTAGGTGCCAAGACAGTCCTTATTTATCCTGATATCATTACGAAGATAAACTTGCATATGAAATCGTACATGAAATGGGTCTTGAGAACTTGGCAGCCAATGTACCGCATCACGGTGGTTGAATTAGAGAAAATGGCCTGACTCACCGTCTTTCACGTCCTTAGAGAAGACCTTTGAAAGGGAACGGAACTGTTGGAGGCAGTCTAGAAGATCATTGGGTCAGCCTATAGTTCCATCAATATAAGGCGCTCGTTCATGGACTACTCCACAATCCTTGATGCATCAGCAGATATATCTAGCGAGGTTGCTGGTCTACTCCACTTCTGCATATCAGTATAGACTTTATAATTGGAAAGTTGATGCCGCGAGTCTTGGACCTGCAATATTAATGAATTTGGAGACATGATCATCAGGCGATGCGAGTGGAATGCGAGTCTTCGCCAACCCGGAGTTGCCATAAGTCGTCGAATGCGCTGTTGGAGTAACCCCAGAGTGTTTCATGTCGAAAATAGTGCGCCAGAAGTCGAAAACAAGGAGAAGCTTCGGTGATTCTTGAGAACAGATTATAGATTTCAATTCAGATGGTATACCTCCGTAGATAGCATTGACAGCTCCAGTGGGACATGCTTATCTTCGGACTTCCGCTGAGCAGTCAAATGCCAGATAAGGCCTTCACTCACTCGAGAGGAAAAATTCATGGTATAGCAGCATAAAGCAGAATCCATCACGGAAGCAGGCAGCGCAGGTCATGAAGTAGAAGGACAGAGTTGATAGCGTCATGCTAGGTTCAGAATTCCAAGTCCGATCAGCCCCGCCGCTCACTCCGCTTCTTTATGGGTTCAAGTCCGGCACGATCCACTTTCTTCCCTCCAAGATTCCTACTCCTGTGTCTATCGAACATCTCGTGAAATCGTGTTGTTCGTTGAACCTACGTACTTTGGTATTTTCAGGTAAATACTTTCATCATTCTGATGGTAAGCTGTACGGCTGTCATCCCGACAACGGTAAGTAACGCCCCTCTCTCTAGGCCCTTGAGTATATCTCATACCACATGGCCATGATATCGATTCTCCCGACTTCCCTGATGACCTCAATGTCGCTGTCAGTCCTTTTGCTTATTTCACCTCACCCACCATAGAAGGCAGATACCGAAACATCCACGAAGTCCTGATCGAGTACATAATCTACAAATAGTCTCGAAAAAAAGAAAAAAAAAAGAGAGATCCCTGTAGATCTAAATGGCTGTATTCGAGTGCTCCCAAGACATATCAATTATAGCACCCTTGTCCTTCACAATCTCTGGTAGCCGCGAACCTTCAATATTCCACTCAATGTGGCTCAGCCTATCTTGCGACTCGGCATCGCCTTGGGTGGTTTGTACATGGAACTGTAGACCCGACAAGGGCGTCAGTCTGTTGGCGATAGCGGCGCTGGATGCGTAGACGTCATTTCCATCGAGCATAGCGACTCTTGCAACCAGAATTGTCGGTGCAACGCCCTATAGCGCTCATTAGTAAGAACACCAACATAGGAGACAAAGGGTACTACAACTCCGGCACGCACGGAGATAAAGGGAAATAGAACTGAAGCATAGTCCGCCGCAGTGCTCCATGGCACCTCATTGCTATTCGTCTGAGGTACAACGGCGCTTATCGCCTGCGCGATTGCCACCAGGGAGTACGCCGCAGCCGACTGCACCAAAATGTCGAGAATACGATTCAGCGGTCGCTTACTGTTGCCGGGGATCTTGCGGGTCGTGGTGTAGATCGAGTAGGCGACAAGGATTGTGGAAGTGAGAGAGGTGGCGAAGGTAACAAAGAACTGGGCGGCAAAGAGCCGATTGACAACGTTGGCTTGGCTGACAGAGGGGTTTAAGTGGTCTATACCCCAGGAGCCCAAGATAATTAGGTCGATGGCTATGGGATTCAAAGAGTACGGCATCAGTAATTGAATATCAGAGATACAAGGACGTTGTTAAAACTTTCCAATTTCGCAGAAAAACAAGAACCCTGGTACGAGAATCGTCCGATTTGAATGCCCGCAAACATGATAACACCGCCAGATCTGTGGAAAATTTTTCGACATGCTAGTGATCAATTGGAGGTCGTACAGCAAGGTGTTAACTTTTCCTTACCAAAATCCCGTCGCCAACAGCCGCCATCGAAAATGTCAAGATATCCGTGAATAGTACAGACAGTCGCCAATTCGTGATCAGAGAAGCGAAGAGAGCATCCCGCGTCTCCGAATGGTCCACCGCTGCTGACTGATCACGGTACCAGCTCAGGATCGCAATGCCAGAATAAGCCCAGTAAGATAGGGAGATGGCCAAAAGTATGATTTTATTTCTTGAGGATTTTCTAGTCACTGATGAGGTGCGCGCAGTATGACCAATTGCGATAGGTGACATCGGAATTATTTGATCTCACAATATAAGTATAGTGTCCCTGGATAGATGACAGTGTAAATCCCTCAAAAATGGTTCAGATTTCCCAAATTCAAGGCATTGTTTGGACAGTACCTACCCCATAGAAAGACAAAGAGAGTGGTCGAGTTGAGCTCAGCTCCGATTAGTCCCTTTTGCACAGAGACTGGAAACAACCTTGAAGGCATAGATAATCAATGAATCAGATGCGAGGGAGTTGAAGTCGAGGAAAAGGAATCTAAACTCACTTTATATCATTGTACCCAGCTGATGTGGCTAGCCCTATGCTACCTTGATCACGAACCATGAGCACTCTATGAATATCGACGGAAGGCAACGGAAAATCAGCTAAGGTGCCAACATCGTCGTAGTCGTTTGGATACAACTTGAAGCACCTGGTTATAAATATCGTAGAGCAGATTGGAGATGAAATGAAAACGAGAAGCAAACGAAAAATATGCGGTAAGCCATAGTCATAGGAAGATAAGAGAAAGGATTCTGAGAGAGATCGAGAGAGACACGCTGTTGTCAGATCAAATTTAGACCATCGTGCCTCAGGCCACAACCCTACGGAGGTGAATATACAAGCAATCAACATGCCAATTGACGACGTGGTCTTCTCATATTACGACTTTTCGATCTGCGAAAGCCTTCATGAGACCGTCACTCGAGCATATTCAGTTTTCATTGATTCTATAGACGCACCAGCTCTGGTAACTCCAGTGTTTGCAAAGCTGGTGATTGAAATATCAGCCTGTATGGCAATTGATGAGCTTAGAAGAGGCGATCAGATAGTCACCTAGAAATAGAGTTCTCAAGGAAATGATATCAAATGTTCCTAGACGATCGTCGCTTCCTTTCCTGCAGAATGATCACAGTTACAGTTTAGAGCCTTGCCGTACATGAGTTGTCGCGGACGGGACCGAAGACGCGTGCCTATGTCGATGATTTTGTGATGCGAAGAGCAGCCTGAGGAAAGTCAGCACTTGGGAATACTATAAGGGATACGTTCTAAACGGCAACTGGGACTCGCCGTTTCAGCCAAAGAGAAAGAATCCTAGCAGTACGATTGCGTACTCCAGATGTAAGAAAAACGCAAGCACCGTCATATGCCGAAAGGACAAAGAGCTACAGTGGGCAATCGACTGAATAGGAACCTGCTGATGCTCAACCGCTGCGGCTCCAAAAGCAGAATGAACGCAACGGCATCCGTCGCACGCACGAGCTTCTGTAATCCTGAAAACAGAGCTGCGAAGAGACTCAGCCGCCAAAATGACGTTAACAGGAGAGATGATCAAAAAACTTGATTATAAACGCGATGAGGAAGGAAGGCCACAGAAATGAAGAGTTCCTTGACGACGCATTGTTCGCTGTTATAAGTACTCTGCCCATCGTTGATAGATTGCGTCGATGTTGTTCAGGCCCAGGACTCGCGGCATGAACCATAGAGTGAAAGCGAACCCAAAAGCGACTTTCTGAAACCGCAATCCAGAATCGCCGTCAAGGACGTTAATATGAGCGCCTTGAACTTTCGGGTCAAAGGGTATGAGCCTAAGAGGTGGAAACAGCTATCCAAGAGGAAGGACAGGGAAGAACAGAGTCAAATTGAAAAGACTTCGTTTACAACGTCGGCCGACGGAAATAGATTTGTTCAATTTCCCACGCCCTACCGTCACCCGTCGCCGCCCGCCCTTCGTTCAACATTCTCCCGCCACGTCCCACTCCACACAGCGTTAGCCATCTTTCGCGCGCACGACGCCGGCTGGGCGCTGAGAAAGCCACAGGCCTCGCTTTCCGTGCTTAGTCTTTGTCAATGTCATCTTTCAGGTTACAACACCCCACACGCTGAACCAACTCTGCACCCTTTTCATTTGGTCATACAAGCAGGACGATTGTAGTTTTGGATTCCACACATAGGCGCAATGTCCCCGATTGTGCTATGGTGCTACCTACAGGCTACCTGGGTCGATATTGATTCTTGACTCGATGCAGAATTTCTCAAGACACGCCACCGGATAACGTTGGCATCTTCAAGCTCAGGCCTCACTGCTCATCACAGCGGTAAGTATGTAGGAGACTTTCTGTCGATTCGAGCACTGATGCTGACACGGTCTTTTACTCTTCACTTCTAGGATGCGACTATGTTGGCACATATTACTCTGGGCACGTCGACAAGTAGGATCTTCTATTGCAGGACGAATAACAGCTGCCAACGCGGAGAACTTGTCATATTCTTCCTCGATAAGTCTCTCTGACCAAGGCCTGACTGCCACACCATAGCGTCGACGCGTCTCCGGTCTCTTTGTCCTCTTTCCCTGTCGTCCACTCAAGAACATACGACGACTGTCATCTCAGCAATGTGAGCTGTCGAGTGAGTAGCTGATTTTTCTTTGTGATATCAGTGTTCGAGCTGACATCTTCCACTTGTCTTGTGTTTAGATTCCTGCTCTGCCCTGCTGAAGCAAGAAGGCGCTGGTACTAAGCAGGACTCAACGAGCCCCCTTATTGGTTTTAGATTGGATATTCGTTGAGTCTGTATTTGGTACGTGGTATGTGTCTTTCCGGTCACCCTAGCGATTACCCTGTCCTAATCACCACTTTCAGAAAATTTCGGCTTAGTGTCCACTTGCGCTCGCCAATGCGGACAAGACGAAGACGCAATAAACACGACATCGTCTCAGCACCAAGCCCGCTGAGTACATCATTTCAACGCGTTGGAGCGTGTATGCTTAACTCCAGTACCTGCCAGTCGTATCGAGGCAATGAAGGTATGTCTGATCTCCTTCAGTTTCATTGGTCTCTCGCCAATGTTAGCTCAGTGTTTTCTCATTAGAGGAACATGGCTCGTCTTGCGTAATAGGGAGACACTTCGCCCCGCGGGTGATTGCTCGAGTATGGAGTGCTAACACGGGCAGGAATGGGGAAGGTGGCCCTTAGAGAGGTTACCTTATCGCCGAATTCTCGGCTCGAAGGAGAACAAATGCAACTCATGCTACTTGGTACGTCTTTTCGACCTCAATGCTGTTGGAGACTTATCCGACTACGTAACAGTGAAAGAAAGACTTTGATGTAGCAGCGTAAAATCTGCATTATTAGGGCCAGAGTCACAGTGTTGTAGAGGCCTTCGCGAAACAAGTTTGTCCTAATTGGTCTGTAGAGCTAAATCGATATAAGCTTCCACCGGAGGCTTGTTAGGATGTTGAACAATGATAGCGGACTCCAATAAATACAGACAACGAACCTACATACATACAGCTTGCTCGAGTACATAACTAGAAAAAGTACAGCCTTGAGAAAAAAAAATAGTAAGAGACTTCCTCAATAATCTATCAACCCGAGTTGCGCAATGACCTGGCGAGCTTGTGTTGACCTCAACTTGTTCTATTGACTATATCTCCCTTCTCTTCCTCAGCCTCTGGGACCTGCTGACCTTCGACAACGCGATTGATTCTATCTGACATTTGCGCCTGCGACTCTGCGTCGCCCTGGGTAGTTCGCACATGGAACCGGAGACCAGATAAGCGTGAGGGCCCACTAGTGTTAGCAGTACCGGATGCATACACGTCATCCTTATCTAGAATGGCGATGCGAGCAACTAGTACCGTCGGGACAACACCCTGAAGTCTGCATCAACTCCTGAACCAATAACATAGGAAGTTAACTGGAAAATGGTCACTCACAGAAGTAAAATTGAACAGAATTGCAATAAAATTCGTCGCCGCGGCCCACGATACCTCATTGCTCGCCGACTGAGGTACGACGTTGCTTATCGCGTACGCGATGGCCACTAAGGAGTACGCTGCAGCTGACTGCACCAGGATCTCAAGAATGCGTTTCGGCCGTTGGTTGGAGTTGCCGAAGTTTCCGCGCGTGGCGGTATAAATTCTACGGGCCATAAGGCTGGTAGAGGTGAAAGTGGTCGCAAAGGTGATGAAGGCTTGGGCACTAAAGAGACGATTGAGAAGGTTGTCTAGGGCATCGGTTAGGGAATTTAGGTGCTTGGCGTCAATGCCGAGTATGTACAGATCGATGACTTTACACGGAAGGCGTGTCGAGTCAGTGAGTTGATACTTGAGTGCGTCGGCTCCGGAGGTGTTTTGGACTTACCTATTTCGCAGAAAAGCAAGAACCCTGGAACGAGAATTACAATAAGTGAATTCTCGCACACATGGTAGCACCGCCATATCTACGTAAGCAAGTTCATGCATCAACGGAGAGTCGTGCAACAGGGTGTTGAACCTCCACTTACCAAAATTCCGTCAGCTACAGCAGCCATGATGAACAACAAGAGATCATTTATGAACACAGGCCATTGTGATCCCTGCCACAGGGCGACGAAAAGGGTATCCCGCGTCTCTGAATGATTTACGAAACCCAAGTGGTCTCGGTACCAGCTCAAAATGGCCGAGGCAGAATAAACACAATATGAGATGGAGATGGTCCAAAGTATAGCCTGATTTCTTGAAGATTTTCTGGTCACTGATAGGGTCAGTGTATTACACTCAAGCGCGATATATTCGTTGAAGCTGAAGTTGAGACTCACAATATAGGTATACTGTTCCTGCGTAGACGATAGTGTATATGCCTCAAAACATGTCATGGTTCAGGCATCCAGATTGAGATCGCTAATTTCCGATGGACCTACCCCACAAGAAGACCAAGAGAGTAGTCGAATTGAACTCGATGCCGATGCTCGCCTTCTGCACTGAGACAGGAACTGATTCTGAGGACATGACAATCGTGTAAGGCAAGAAGGGGATAAAGTCAAGGAGATAAAGTAGTGACTCGCCTCATACTTATTGGTGCCCACACATACCTTGTCCTGCCTCGCTTTGGGCGCAGATGAGAGGGCGCTAATGAACATCATGCTCTATTCCTAGGTGATATTCAGCCTGATGAGAATTTGGCACTGCATCACGATAGCCTACCTTCACGACAGCAATGTCGATGATAAGGGTTAGTTCATGTTGTATCAGAGAAAGATAGCACGAATCACCTTCTCGTTCTTAGAGAAGACGAATGGGAAGCAACAGGATGACCAGAACTGTTAGAGATAGTTGATATCGGGTTCTGGTCGTAAAGTTGACAGATGAAGATCATTGGATTGGCCCGGGTATGTAGTTCCNGCCGCCCCCCTGACCACCCACTTGTAGATTGATGCCCAGGGCCATCGCAGGGGAGCTTAGGGTAGTTTCGTTCAATATTCAGAAAAATTATTTGTATATGGACGCCTTCCTCGAATTGAATGTTACAGCCCTTTGCGGAACTTAGGGCGCGGCATCAAAAATTTTAAAATTCCGCCCTCTCTGGGAAGCAGACCGTGCGCAGGCTCTCTCGCACTCAAAACGCGTCCGTTTTCGATGGTAGATGGCTTATCTGATTCGCCTCGACAGGGCGCAGCACCTCATGTAAATTTGACCAAGAAGTTGTAATTTTTCGTCACAATTTGTGCCTGATTACTGCTATTTTTGATACCTCCGACTAGAACATGGACAGTCTACGCACAAGGTCAGCAAGGCCTCTGAAAATCGAGGACTGAGTGCATTGTAGGCTTCTTCAGTGCTGTGGTAAGTCTTGAGGCTGGAGAGAATGCCGATGTGGAGCTTCGACATTGTGATTGATGGCGTCTCACGCGATCTGGACGACGACACGCCTTTCTTCTCAACCACATCATCTCCAGCCCCTGCTCGACCCCTGGCATGGAGGATTACGCGCCATGCAACTGCTGAATGTTCATTAATCCATTCTCGTGCAAGATTTTGGTCAGCGTTACCCAAGGTTCAACTCGTCGGCATAAGCAGCATTTCATGTCCTAGGAGGGCGCGTAGGAGGCTCTGAAGGCCCCTTCGACTCAAGTGGACGCACGCGGAGGCATGCATAGACGGATCCGAGGTGGATTGATGGATATTACGGACGTAGGAGCTGTGCTAGCGTTGGAAGTCGGATGACATTGAGGTGAGTATTTTTGTATGAACATCTGGCATCGAGAACTCAACGTCCTCTCGCTCTCAGGGTCTCATATCTTACCAGGCACTGCCCAGGAGAGCTCTGCTCCTCCTTCTTGACTATGAATGACATACACTGTCTTGAAAGCGAACTGTGCATGTTCTGGATAGGAGGTACACAGGAGGACAGTGGTCACCCAAACTCGGTACTCAAATGCTCAAATTTTGTAGTAAATAGTACATCTAGTGCTGCGCTCGGTCGAGGTGAATCAGATAAGCTATCTACCATCGAAAACGGACGCGTTTTGAGAGCAACAGAGCCTGCGCACGGTCTGCCTCCTATAGAGGGCGGAATTTTAAAAATTTTGATGCCGCGCCCTAAGTTCCGCAAAGGGCTGTAATATAAGGCGCTCGTTCAGCGGCTACTCCACGAATCCTGATGCATCAGCACATACCTAGTGAGAGTGGTGCTATACTCTACTTCTGTACCATGAAATCTCGAGCAGCAACAGTGTCTAGATCGAGGAGCCCTTAATACTTACCCACCCAGGGCGTTGCCACAGAAGCGCATAGATTTTATAACTGGAGTTGATGAATGACTTTCGCTGCAAGCTAGGAGCGGCAGTGAATCTAAAGAAATGATCATCAAATTGTTACATGGGCGCTGAAGTAGTCCCAACATGTTTCATTTGATAAATCCATTCCAGATGTCGAAAATCAAAGCAAAAGCTTCGGTGATTCTTGAGAATAGCCTCTCGAGTCCAATGAAGATGATATACCTATACAGATAACGTTGGAAGATCAGATTTCTATCACTGAGAATTTACTTATCTCCAGACTTCCGCCAGGAAATCAGACGCCGGATAAGAGCTCCAGTCATTCGAGACTCGAAAGGAAGAGTTTATGGCAGAGCAGAATAAAGCAAATCTTCGAGGCATACGAGGAGGAAATAAACCGCCTTGAGGAACAGAAGAATGAGCAGAGTCATGAAAATGTCGGCTGACGAAAATAGATTTGTATATTTTTCCACGCCCTAGCGTCGCCCGACGTCGCCCGCCCTTCCGAGTCGTTCGACGCTCTCCCGCCATTTCCTACTCTAGCGATGCATATGGCCATTCCTCGCGCGCACAACGCTAGCTGAGCGCTAAGCAAGCTGCAGGCCTCGCTTTCTGTGCCTACGATTTGTCGTTATTGTCGTTCCCGTGACGACACCCCAAACGAATTCACGCTGCATGCACCCTTTTCGCTTGGAAGCAGGACGATCATGTATTCGACTACTCCCATCGTCTCTGCTACTTCAACACTTAGGCGCAATGCCCACGATTACCTCGCTCTGGTATCTAAGTACATGGGCTGATAAAATTTCATGAGGAGGCAGAGTTCAGTGGTGGATCCTCAAAGGCGTCCGTCGGCGTCCGTCGGCTCCTATGCCTATCTTACAGCTGAACACGAAGCCCGAGACCCGCGAGCGGAGAACTTTGGCATCCTCGAGCTCATGCCTCACTGCATTCGTACTCTCATCACAGCGGTATGAGGCTTCCCCAATTCGAGCATGGAAGATCGGAGCTGACACGTTCCAATGTTCTTCACTTCTAGGATGCGACTATGTTCGCCCATATTACTTAGGGCACGGCGACGACTAGGACCTTTTCTTGAAGGGTGAAGGACAGCTACTTATGCGGGGATCTGGTCTGTACCCTTTCTCGATAACTCTTCTACCTAGGCCTGACTGCCACGTCATAGCGTCGACGCTTCTTCGGTCTCTCCGTCCTCTTTTCCTGTCGTCCATTCACAAACATGCGACGACTGTTATTTCAGCAATGTGAGCAGGGTTCATATACAGGTGTCTGTCGAGTGAGTGCCTGACCTTTCTTTGCGATGTCAGTGTTCGGAATGACGTATTCCGCTTGTCTTGCGTTTAGATGCCTGCTGTGCCCTGCTGAAGCTAGAAGGCGCTCGTACAAAGCACGACCCAACGACCCTCTAGTACGTAGTATGTGTCTTCCCGGTGGCCCTAGTGATTACCCTGTCCTAATCACCACTTTTCAGAAAATTTCGGCTTAGAGTCCGCTTGCGCTCGCCATGGCGGACAAGACGACGACGCAATAAATGCGACATCGTCTTAGCACTAAGCCCGCTGAGTACATCGTCTCGATGCGGTGGAATGTGTACCTTGAGCTTCAGTTGTTGTCATCGCCTAGAGGCAGTAAGGTATGTCTGTCCCTACAATTTCATCAGGTCTCTCCCTGATGTTGGATCAAGGTTTTCTAATCAGGGGATGCTGTACAACGACGTTGGGTCGCCCTCTTGATTCTATCATTGGGAGGGGGTCATTTAGTTTGTCCTCGACTCGTTGGCTGGCCTTGGGGAGTCGGACTATAGTCACGCCGCTGGGAAGGTACCTTCGTTCCGCCGCTGAATGCTCGAGTATGCAGTGCTATCGCGGGCAGGGATGGGGAAGGTGGCCCCTCGAGAGGTTATTCTATTCGCGGATTGTCGTGTTGAGAGACAAGCTCTTGATTAGGTCAGAGAATTTTGCGACTGGTACGAGCTCACTTCTGCTCACGATCAAAGGTTGACAGGGAAACCAATAAATACAGATGGTTTGGTCAAGTACATAATTACTAGTAGATTTGATCTTGACTATCAAGAAACTTCTAGTAAGTCTAACGACAAGAACTGCGCATTGTCCGATTAGCCGTACTCTCAAAGTATATCGGTGATGTTCCGCTTCTCCTTCATAGTCTCGGGTAGCTGTGGACCTTGAGGCATCAATGCTCTCGATTTCTCGGATGTTTGAGGTTGCGACTCCGCATCGTCTTGGGTATCCCGCAAATGGAATCGTAGACCCGATAAGCGTGAAGGTGCGCCAATGGAAGCAGCACTGGATGCGTAGATGTCGTTCTCATCAAGTATGGCAACACGAGCCACCAATACCGTCGGGGCAACACCCTGGAGTCCGCATCAGCTTCTGAACTTGCAATAACACAGGAAGTCAACTGAAAGATGGCCACTCACAGCAGTAAAATTGAACAGATTTTCGATATAATCCGTAGCTGTAACCCACGACACCTCATTACCGTTCACCGACTGGGGTACAACACCGCTTATCGCGTACGCGATTGCCATCAAGGAGTACGCAGCGGCCGACTGCACCAGAATTTCAAGTATGTGTGCCAGCAGCCGCTTGGAATTGCTAGGGATCTCGCGTGTGGTGGAATAGAGCTGGTAGACGATGATGGTGGTGGAGGCGAGGGTGGTGGCGGAGGTGATGAAGGCTTGGGCAGCAATGAGCCGGTTGAGGAGGTCAACCTGGGACTCTGCTACTGGATCAAGATACTTGATGTTCAAGCCGACCACGGCCAGGTCGATAACTTTGCACATGAAGGGGTGCCAAATCAGTGAATAAATTACGACTCGAGTGATGCTTTGGACTTACCAATTTCAGAGAAAAACAAGAATACTGGGAAGAGAATTGCACGGATTGAATGCCCGCATACCTGGTAGCACCGCCATATCTATGCAAGCGGTCAAGATACATCGAGCTATGATAAGGGAGATACTAAGTAGGATATCAACCTACCAGAATACCGTCAGCCACAGCCACCATAACAAACACCATAATAAGCGTTACGAGTTCAATCCACGGCGATGCGATGATCAGGGCAGTGAAGAGGGCGTCCCGCGTCTCCGACTGGTTCACGACCGCCGACTGATCGCGGTACCACTCCAGGATGGAAATAGTGGAATAAGCCAAATAAGATAGGGAAATGCTCCAAAATATGACTTGATTTCTCGAAGGCTTTTTCGTCCCTGTTAAAGTGGGTGATCACGATGGGTTGTGATGGCTTTGATGGAAGCTTTTCGAAATTTACCGTATAAGTATAGTGTTCCACCATAAACGACGGTGTAAATTCCTGAAGAAATTGAATTACAGACCTAACATAACAGCGTTATTGAGGACAGTGACCTACCCCATAGAAAGACATTGAGTATAGTTGAGTTGAGCTCATCGCTCATTAGCCCCTTTTCCAAAGAGATGGGAAATTCTCCTGAAGACATCAATGGGTCAATTGAGAGAGGGTTCGAGTCGGGCAGATAAAATGTTGACTCGCCTTATAAGTTTCGGTGCCCTCAGCTGATGTCACCATCTGATATCCACTCACCTTCGTCCCACCTTGCTTCGAGGGCAAATCAAGAGTCCTGAGCATCGGAATACGGCACTGCTATTCATCCTGATGAGAACTGACAGCCAGAACTTAGTAACTGTCCGTAGGAGACGGGAATCGATTCTGAAGACATGTCAAAAGTGTCAGACGAGAGGCTGCTGAAGTCGAGGACAAAAATATCAACTTGCTTTATTCATATCGTACTCGAGTAGTTCGCAGTTAATGTGGCCATCTGACAGAGTATCCCTATCATGCCCGTGAACAGAATTAGAGCACCTGTGCAAAGATTAGCAGGTGGCATCAGAAAACATTGGGGGTGTCATCGCCGTCCTGATGTCGAGCACCTCGATAAGAAGATAATCTTGCAACTACACGGGTACAAGAGCGAATGCGCTCTCTACTCGTACAAATCAGCGCCCAAAATATTACAGCAGATTCAAAACGAGGACAAACCTGTTGATCTGAACGAGGAATGCTGAGAGAAAGAGATTCAAGGACAAGAGAAGTCATTGTTATTGGTACGAGGAAAGGTCAGAGCTGGCGCTGAACCTGAGTCGAAGGTCGTGAGTGAGCGGAAACGTCGGAGGGTGAGGCCCTGATTTGATCAGAGGACGTCATAAGTATGAGAGAAAAGTCAATCATCGCAACCAGCTCATTTATCCGATGTTACCAGCGTTCTGGTCTGCTAGCGTAAGTGGAACTGTAGTGCATACCATATTCCTGCGAATGCAGCTGTTTAGCAACGACGGCTTCTGGAAAGAGTGGCGTTAACGCTCCCGTACCTCATCGAAAGACGTAAGTAGTCCTCGCCTTCGTTCAAACGACTTCTTACCAGACAGGATTGTATTGGAAAACATGATGATCAGGCGAGCGGGACTCGAATCCAATCCGACGAGATCGACACATCAGGTTCTCGTCGTTTTCAATCATCGCATTAACTGACTGCGTCCGAGTCGCCCTGGAGCGATTCACGTTGAAAACATCGTGCCTGCAGTGAGAGATTGAGGGGGAATTCGGTTACAAATTCTATTCTTGACAAAGGTTTCGAAGTTCAATGGAGATAGCAAGGGGAGATCATTCCTGAAAATAGGGTTGCAAGCGATGTCCATTAGCGAGTATATATCCCCTGCTGAGAGACTGAAATCCAGAGCATAGTCGGCCATCCCCGACTCTGTCCTTGGACAGGGAGGGTTCTCTGTCGAAGA